>PVKC010006979.1:0-30151 GCA_004027635.1 Crocidura indochinensis | reverse complement strand
ATTGTTTGAAACATGATTTAAGTTCTTTCCCCAGCCTCCCTACCAAGTTTTGTCCATTTTAATAGCCTACAAACCTCTATTTTGTTATGAACGCAGATATATTGTATGTTTTGATGGAGCCTTGAGGTGAGATCAAGATAATCAACGTGTTGTTTTTAAAGAAAATCTGTGCTGGAGACAGATCGTCTTCCTGTCTTTATTCCTCCTTTCTGAATTACTCCACCTATGTCAATTTTTTTCGTAAGCAAATTTAGGAACCTAAATTAAACTAAAACTCAGGAAATCAGAAGTGGGCTTTTGGTTTAAACCATAGGTTACCAAGGTGAACCAAAGAAATAACAAAGGAGGATTCATGTTTTTAAAAAAGTTGTTTAAAAGTTTTGTTGATTCTTGAGTTTTAATTTCAGGAGTGATCTTAGTTTCTTCAGATCTGAACTTTGCATTAACATTTATCTAGAAAAGACTGAAATTTGGAAAGGACCAAATGTCCAGCATTTTTTACTTTAGGAAAACTGCTTAATCAGAAGTTTTGGAGTCTTAGCAGTTCACAGTATTTCACATTTTGTAGAATTCATTCCTTTGATCAGACTGTGTTTTCTTCTGTTTGACATTTGTTGTATGTCTGGCTGAAATTGAAAGGCATTATCAGATGTCAACACATTAATATACTTTTGAGAATATATACATACATATATATACACATTAATATACTTTTGAGAATATATATGTATATATATATATATATATATATATATACTAGCGGTGTTGTGGATTTTATGTGTATGTTCAGAACATTTGAAGATCTTCCTAATGAATGTTTTATTGTTTTTAAGTCAGTAAAGCATTATAAAAGGGCAGAGATAACTTTTTTTTTGAACCAAAATCAAATACTTTGTTGTAAACATTGTACAAGTTTAACTTTTTGGCTTCTACTTAAATTTTATTAAAGATCTTCCTTTTATGGATAATTATTTCCCTTTTATTTATTTAAGATGTATGCTTTATTATGTATTCTCAAAATTCTATTGTACTTTCTCAGATGAATACATGTATTTAGTAATCTCAGAATGTTCTATAAGGTAAACTTTTTCTCACATTGATTCTCATTAAATGTGGGTATTTATCACATCTTTATTGAACTTTCTGTTTTCTAATTGTTCTTAAAATATCAAGACCTTGTGCGATAAGAAAAGTCTAGCACTGATATTTACAGTTCAAGTTAAATTGTTTATAGAGTATTAACTGAAGGAAGAATGCCTAATTAACTTTATACAAGCAATTAATCAATGCTCAGCTTAGGAATGGGGTTAAATTTAATATTTAGTTTAATATGAATTTTGATTTTAGTTTATACGGTAATTTGTCCTAACATATACCTACTTTGTGGGAGAAACACATCTTGCTTGATCTGAAAATATGCTACTGAGCTCTGTTCAACTTTGATTCGTTAAGTGGTGCCATTTTATTTAATAAGTAAATACACTATGGAACAATTATGGGGTTATTAATAAAACTACAACTTAAATGTATGATTCAATAAGATTTTGGAGTTAAGTGGTAAAACTTTAACCTGAAATTCTCCTCGTCTTCAATTGAATTTACTAAATAAGATCAACTCCCTCTAGTGGTAAATTGAATGTTGAAAATTATTCTTACTAGAAGGGAATTCTTTAATGTGTTCAGTTTAACCCCACTGAACTATCATAATAATAGACCTTCAGCAAAGACCTTCAGTAAAGTTCTTCTTTTGAATAATAATAGAAATTTGAAAATTAAAACATCTGAAGCAAGCTTGCATCAGGTCTATGTTTCCAGCAAAAATACAATTCTCTTGGTTTCTGTTCTTGTTTTTTTCCCACCTTGGATCAAGACTAGTTCATTGTTAATATTTACATTCCCACATGAAGTTAAGAAGCACACTATTGAATAAATAGAATGCTGTTCTTGGGAATCATAACTTTGGACTTATTTTTGTAGTTGTTCAGTTTATAAATAATGTGTTTTTCTTTAGTGATGATAACTTTGGACTTATTTTTGTAAGTTGTTAAGTTTTATTACTATAAAAGGTTGTAATACTTTGGTTTAAAGCATATTTCTAGAAAGTTAATACTACATTTTGACAAACAATAAATGCTGAGTAATGATACCTGCATTTAAAATTGACTAGCAAGGTGGGAGCCATAGAGCAGTGGGTAGGGAGTTTGCTTTGCATGCTGTTGACTGACTCAGGTTCGATCCCTGGCATCCCTTATGGCCCCAGAGCCTGCCAGGAGCAATTTCTGAACGCAGATCAGTGTGCCCCCCCCTTCCCGCCAATTGATTAGCAGTAATGGTCATTAAGAAGTGTCAAAGATGGTAGAAAATTATTTTAAGTCTGATCTGTTGCTTTTTACCTTATAAAATGACCAATGGTGTTAAGGTGACATAAAAGTACGGCCTTTATGGCTAATTATGTCGAAGTCATACTAGTTGAATAGAATGAGCCTCATTTATATAATTTATGCTAATATGATTTATACTCTCTCAAATATTTTTCCTTTCTGCTTTGTGACTATAAAGGCTTCATATATTGGAACTTTGAAATGTGTAAATGAAAATGTTTCGACACCATTTAAAAGAAATTAAGTGACAGAAAGAGGAAGTGGTCAGGTAAAAAGTGAAATGGCACTAGCTGTAAATTAAAAGATGAGGTTAAGTTGCTTTGTTTTTGTAGATAAGGCCAAGATTTTTGAATAAAAGTAGGATGGATCACACCTACTTGGCCACTATTACCACTGAAGATAGCACAACAAAACATATTTTTAAAGGCTGCTAATGATTAAATGGTGCTTCAACAAATATTCTGTTCTTTAAATAATTTTAGCTTAGAGTATCACCTGACAATCAATTCTCTAGTGAAACAGTAAGAGGCAGTATATGATTACATTCTCAGTTATGGATTTAGCTTGAATGTGCCATTGAATGCACTTAACAATAATACTTGCGTGTAGATGTACATAATTAAGGCAATTACTTGGAAAAAAAACACGATGCAAATCTTTGCACCTTTATGCACCCGCTCTTATTTCAAAGTGATTTCTTTACATCATAGTTTAATATTACAAAAGAACCCAGAAAACTTGACATATACTGCTGTTCATATAGTTCATATACTGCTGTTCATATAAACTTTATATATACTGCTTATATAATACAGCTGTTCATGATGTTTAATAGACTTTTCCCTCAGTTTTTTAAAAGTATTTTGTGATTATTATTTCAGCATTAGAGTACTTCAGTTTTATATCTGGATACTTAAGAATCATATTAAAGAGTGTTAGCTAATTCAAAGATTAAATCTGGGGTCAGAGGAGTGGCACAAGCGGTAAGGTGTGTGTCTTTGCCTGTGCTAGCCTAGGACAGACCGACATTCAATCTCCCTGTTTCCCATATGGTCCCCCAAGCAGGGAGCGATTTCTTAGTGCATAGCCAGGAGTAACCCCTGAGTGTCACTGGGTGTGGCAGAACAAGAAAACACAAAACAAAACAAAAAAAAGATTGTGTATATTGGATATTAGGTTTTGGGGCTCAAAAACTTTCAGATGAATAGGTTCAGCAGTGCATATCATATCCATATCAAAGTAATTTACTGGTTGTCTACTGTTTCTTTTTTAGACAATTACATTCCAAGTAAATTATTTAACATTTCCCTATATTATTTATATTTTTCTTTCTTCTTGCACCATGCCTGAATTTTCTTTTATATTCTTTATTTCTTGTCTTCACGTTTGATGTTTACCTAACCTTTAAAACTTTTTAGGCCAGGGTAGGGCCTAGATACTGCTGAGTAGGGTCTGACACTGACACTCCATAGGGTTTCTGTATTTTTTTTTGTTTTTTTTTTTTGTTTGTTTGTTTTTGGCAGGCACAGGGGACCATATGGGACAACGGGATTCGAACCGATGACCTTTTGCATGAAAGGCAAACGCCTTACCTCCATGCTATCTCCCGGGCCCTACCATAGGGTTTCTGAACCCTTCAGGAACGATTCCTAAACACAGAGCCAGAAGCTCTGAGCACAACCCAGTATGGTTAAAAAAACAAAACCAAAAAGCCAACTGCAACCCAAAATCCCAAAAAACTTTTTGGCTCTACAATACCCAGTTGTGTTATTGCTTTATAATAGACTTTTTTTTTTTTCATTTGGAAGAAAATTTGTTTCCAGTCTTTGAACATTTTATTTAGTATTTGAGAATAGGCTCTAGATATGAGAATTTCTCTGAAAATTCTGAGACATTTTCTTAGAAAAATTTCCCCAGAGTGGAATATTTTAGGTACAGAGTATATATCTTAAAATGGAATAAAATATTATTCCCTGAAACAAAGTGTCATATTAGTCTACAAAATAACTTACTTTTCAGAGGCTGTCTTTGAGTATGCTTAATTTAATTTAATTTTTTTCTCAAAATAGCGTTAATAGACAATAATCAGTAAATAAAGAGGTTGGTAATCAAACATCTCGAAAGAATTGATTAGGGTGATGACCTTATCATAGCAATAGGAAAATAAATGTGATTCGTTCTATAATTTTTAGTTTATTTGTCCTGTTTTTATTGCAGTGTCTTAACATATTCCTTTTGACAAATGCATATTAAAGTCAATAATATATGTATATATGCTATCTAAAGTTTAGCTCATTGGACATTATCCGTTGATTTTTATTGTGAAAGTTTATTTGTCATTGACCTTTTCATCCTTCCAATATAATTTTGGAAATAAATTTTAATTCAGTCTGTTTTTCTTTTTTCATTGCATTTTAATGGCAAATATGTGAATTGCTGAGGACAGTAATAAATTAGGATTATTCTTTTCTTGTCTTATTGTCATTGATTTTTTTTTTCCTACCTGTTTTTCAACTTGGTATCATTTGCATCTGAGTTTAGCTGTCTTAAGTTTATTGAAGACAAACTGCATTTCTGTTTCCCTTGTGTAGAATGATAGTTTGAAAAGAGAAGGTTAGTAGCAGAAAGCTGTGTGCTTTACCATAATTAAACTGGAAGTGAGTTCCCTGTCTTTAAGTACCACATCTCCATTAAGCCATTCCCTGTAATTTCAGATACAGGTGAATTTTTCCTTTCCAGAACTCTTGACTGCCACTTAATGACTGCTGCATTATGAGCATGTGTCATTTGAATTTGCATGTCATAGAATTTATCTTCACCTGTAGGAGAGATAATTCATCATCCCTTCCCTCCCTCTCCTCCCCTCACTACCTTCCTGTCCCTCCCTCTGTCCTCCCACCATTTTGGGTGGCCACATCCAGCAGTACTCAGGGTTTGCACTTGGTTCTGTGCTCAGGAATCAACCATCCCGGGCAGTTCTCAGAGAAACATGCAATTCCAGAGATTGAATTTTGGTTGTCTGCATGCAGGTTAAATGTCTTACCTGATTTTTTTTGTGCCGTATATTGTCACACCATTGATAGGAAATTCTATATTTCTGAAAGGAGGATGGACAGAAGGCCCCCTAGGATGTCATATTCTTAGTGTGGATGGCTGTTTCGAATATTCCTAAGGAATGTTTCCCCAGAAGGCCCCGGGGATGCTTCTTCCTTGCATGGATTACTGGACTATTCTTTTAGAAATATTTTTGAGATTCATGTTATGTTACTGACATTATGCTTCCTTCACATCTAATTGGCTTATAATTGATTCTCCCTTCTTCTGTGTGTATTACAGGCAAATATAGTCTTGATTAAATTTCTCTTTACCTGGAAAATTCCAGCATCAAATTAAAGACAGAACTTTTTTGTCTCTGTCTTTAAAATGCCCTTGCAGTTTCTGCTTCTGGGGACATCTCTTAGCTCAGAATTCTCAATTCCACATCATCCAAGTGTTTCATTACACAAAGCAAAATTGTTTTGTTTCTCACAGAACTGACTAGTTAGTATAAAATTAAATTTCCTAAATCATTACGTAACTTATACTGTATTTACTTGTTTGCTACTCTGATTACTATGCAATGCGTGCGTGTACTTGTCATAAATAAAGTAGTCTGTTTTCTGAAGAATCTAGAGAAGTAATGAGCAGAGCTTGACTAGAATCAAGGATAGCAGACACAGGAAAGGCTGGTATGAGATACTTTAGTAAAGTAATTTATGCTTTGAGAAAACAAAGATTGAAAACTGTTTTTTCCAGTTTTCCCTTACTCATACTGTATTTGTAATAAAGCTCAAGTCACAATTAACTACTACATTTCTCCTTTTATTCAACTGAACTTCAACTTCTACCTATAACACATCTGTTTCACTGAATAAATCTCTACTGGTAAGCAGCAGCTTAATACAAGTATGTCTTCTAATACAAGCAGAATGGTACAAAGCTTGAGTCATAATCAAACGCTCACTTAACAACTGATTTACTGAATTACTAAGTACAGAAAGTAAGAAGAGGAAGATATTTTGTACGTGCAGTGGCTGCAAATGATGGAGTTTTAGCTTAGAATAACAAACAACTCTATTTTTTTAGTGGAGGATCTACCAAACATAAACAAAAGACAAAACCAGACCGTACTGGTATCAACATGGGTTTGAAGACAATATAGCTTAAGAAGACCTGAGAGGAGTAGAGGAAAAAGAAATAAGGAATAATATTTGGGGGGTGGTTAAATATTTTTCATATCTCAACTTTGTTTTTTTGTTTCGTTTTGGTTTTGGTTTTGTGCTCAGGGGACACTCTGACTCTGCACTAAGAAATCACTCCTGACAGGCTCGGGATCCATATGGGATGCTTGGAATCAAACCCGGGTCTGTCCAGGGAAACACCATATACTATTCTACTGCTCCGGTCCCAGGAACAATATTTTGGAGGCCACAGAATAAAGCCAAATGAGCAGAGGACTTAAGACTATGGCTGAGGGATACCCACTAGAGTTGGCATTTCAAATCTGCTGCTATTAAAGCTGTACTAGCTATAATACACATTTTCAAAGACTTCAAAAGAATAATCAAAAACAATTCTGTGAAAATGTTATGCTTAGCCTTACAGACTAAAGATGCAGATTAATTACAAAAGTTTTCCTGGGGCCAGAGAGATAGCATGGAGGTAGGGCGTTTGCCTTGCATGCAGAAGGATGGTGGTTCAAATCCCAGCATCCCATATGGTCCCCTGAGCCTGCCAGGAGTGATTTCTGAGCATACAGCCAGGAGTAACCCCTGAGCGCTGCCGGGTATGACCCAAAACACAAAAAAAAAGATATATAAATAAATAAAAATAAAAATAATAAAAAAGCAATACTACATTTAGGCTTGTGCCTAAATTATTTATTTTATTTGGTTTTTTTTTTTTTTTGGTTTTTGGGTCACACCCGGCAGTACTCAGGGGTTACTCCTGGCTCCATGCTCAGAAATTGCTCCTGGCAGGCACGGGGGACCAGATGGGGCACTGGGATTCGAACTGATGACCTTTTGCATGAAAGGCAAACGCCTTACCTCCATGCTATCTCCCGGGCTCCATATTTTATTTGTTGTTGTTGCTTTGGGCCACACCCAATATTGCTCAGGAGTTACTCTTGGCTGTATGCTCAGGCTCATAAATCATATATCATGCCCGGGATTGAACATGTAGCTTTATGCAAAGCAAACTGCCTCAATGAAATTATATTTTGCATTGTTTTTTGAACTATGCCAAAATATAGTGCCATGTATTTAAATAGTTTATAATTAAAATATGAGCAAACGTTACTGTAAGAATGGGATAGGAAAATAAATAGAGCTGATAAATCAATAGGCAATGAAGCAATTTATTATTTTTTTTAAATCTTAAGCATCTTGTCCCAACCCATAAATCAAAAGGACCGTGAAATCAAAGCTCTAGCTGCTCACTTGCCCTGTTTCTGTTTTAAAAGCCTTGCACACTCTAAGTGCTTATAATAGCAGGTCCAAGACTGTGTCAAATGTCACTTGTATCCATCTTAATGCCTTGGTAATATCCTGGTTCAAGATACCTGGTAAACTAATCATGTATGCCCTGTGTTTAAAGCATTGTTGGAAGGTGAACAATACAGTTCAAATATAAATTACTGTAACTCTAAACACTTCTATTTTATGTCATTTAACATAAAACCACAAATGACCCACTAAAAGCAGTTTTACAAATTCTGAGTAAAATAACATCATTTCTAAAAGTCATTCTCCTCTGCAGAACTAAATTTGCTCTGTCAGCTTTCCTTCTCTACAAAATCATTTCCTAGAAATTGCACCCAAAACTTAATGCACAGAAATAGCACTGGAAGAATCCTCGATGAATAGAAACAAGGAAGGCTTTTCAGAAATAATTGACTTGAGAGTGAGAGAACAAGGAGAGTCTAAGAGGTAATAAGTATGAACCTGTTATTTCTTTGTCTTACTATCAAGTGGACAAGGAAATCTCTCCGTGGAGGAAATGAAGCCACAGGAATAGTTATGGGATATGGAAAGACTGAGAAGGTTTTGGATTTTGTTTGCTTAGCTAAGGAGCTCTCAACAGGAGCCCCCAAAAGGTTTGAGTCAGAAAAGTGACATGGGTTTTTATTTTGAAAGAATCACCAACTTTAGTGAGAGCTGCCCTGCATTTCATGCTTCTATCACCACTTATGTTGAATAAAACATAAGCCTTGTCAGGTATATCCCCTTGGAAGTACTCCCCAATACCAGAATACAGTTATTTGTTTGTTTGTTTGTTTTTAGTTGGGTGAGAATATTTGCTATTTCTTATACCTTGAACCTCTGAACATCAGACACCTATGTGACTCATTTTTTTTCACTGTATTCATGTCTGTAAACTAATAGCACTCCAGAGAAATCTTCCTTCCCTGGCCTCTTGAGACTGAGTGCATCTGTTATGCTTTATTTTTTTTGATTGGTATTTTTCTTAACTCTGTAGTCTGGGAAAGTATGTGTTTCTCATGTACGGATTTCTTTATACTAGCAGGGAACGAAACATGGTTTTTTCAGTGCTAACTTTTCAGGAAGAGGGTAGCTGGTCAGTTTGCTGAAGGAATGTGGACCCAACCGCCTTCCCTTTTTTCTATTGCACTCTTTGCTTCTTGCTTCCAAAAGGGGTGTCTTCTTTGGGACCAGACTATTACAGAGGGTGTTCTGCTTGCCTTGAATGAAGCTCACCTGAGTTGGCTCCTTAGTATCTCATATTGTTCCCCCAAGCCCACCTGGAGAAAATACTGAGTGTAGAGCCAGGCATATCCCCTGATCATCACTGGGTATGACACAATCCCCCCTTCAAAAAAAGTGGGGGGCATGGTTTCTTTTCACACAGTTCGCTATTCTCCAGCTATGCCTCTCCTGAATTACTCCGTTTCCTTAAAAAAAAAAAAAGAAGCGAAAAACAGCATCTTTGCTAAAAAACGAAAAAAAAAATTTTTTTTGAGTTGCTCCCTACACTGAACTCACTACTTTTTCACTAGATAGGCAAAGGGTATGTTTGCCTAGACTAACCAGACAGGGTGCAGGGAAATATTTGTGTAAATAGCTAAGGATCAGTAGAGAATTGCTCAATAGCATAGACATGTACTATTTATAGGTAAAAGTTGAAATGTAGGGGCCTGGGAGATAGCATGGAGGTAAGGCGTTTGCCTTTCATGCAAAAGGTCATGGGTTCGAATCCCGGTGCCCCATATGGTCCCCCGTGCCCGCCAGGAGCAATTTCTGAGCATGGAGCCAGGAGTAACCCCTGAGCACTGCCGGGTGTGACCCAAAAACCAAAAAAAAAAAAAAAAAAAGTTGAAATGTAGTTAATTAACTAGAGAAATGCTATATCATCTGGTTTTAGAATACATCCTGTATGATTCCAGAAACAGAGCAAGGGAAATAGTCATCATTTAGTCCCTATTAAATAATAAAAGAACATAAATAATCTGAAGGAAATGACTGCTAATTTATCTTGTATATATGTCACTTTTTCAATACAGTGCTTGTTAAAACAGATAGGCAACACCTTGAAGAATTACTTGGTGTATGAAATCATTAAAATTTTTATATATACTCTTAGCTTTTTTATTTAGTTAAATTATATTGCATATAAAACAATGAAGTCATAAATTATTTAGATATGTTTGAATTGGTTCAGTAAGTGACACTAGTCAAGCCAATTTCTATTAGTTTAAGATGCTATAATTTATTTTGAATTGAAAAAATGTTTTTGTTATAGCAGTATTCCAATTCTTTTCTGACAAACTGTAAGGTACTAAAACAACTACAGGTTACTTTTTTCAATGTCTTCTCTATATTTTAGCATAGGTCTCTGCTGATTACTTTAAAAGGTTATTTTTGCCTTATGAAAACCTACATATAGCTTTTATGTGGGATTGTCCAATTTCCTTTTATTGTTATTTTACTTGTTTGGAGGCCATACCTGCTGATTCTCAGGGCATACTCCTTGCTCTGCTTAGCAATTGCTCTAGATTGTGCTATGCAGAACATATGGGGTGTCAAGGATCAAATCCAGTCTGGCTGCACATGGAGAAAGTATCTTAAATGCTGTACTAGTCCTGTGGATCCTTTGTTCTCATTTTTGGATATATTTTTCTACACTTAACCATGAATATATATTTATATTCATTATATATTATATTATATTATTATATATTATATACAATTATATTATATATTAACAAGGGATATATTTTCTACACTTAACCATGAATATAAGAACAAAATAAGAAAATTCATGCCAACTGCTGGGGTTTCATTGCATTTTCTAATTAAATCATGTACCATGACAGCTAGTAAGTACATATGGTATGTAAACAGAATTTGACAAAATCAGAGGAAACATGTATTTGTTTTTGTATTTGTACTTGTATTTTATTAACAAATAGAAATAATAAGAATGAACATCTTATGTTTGGAGAGCAACCTAGAGGTTCTGGAAAGCTCTAAGAACTCTTCACTGACAGAAGAGTGTTGGGAAGTTAGGAACCTGGGGATGATGCAGATATCCTTTCTTTTAGAATATTTATATTTATATACAACATGAGTAGAGCAGGATATTGTATATAGAACATAAAATGAAAATATAATTTTTTGCATAATATATTACAGATTTACCCTTTCTCTTAGCAGTGGCTGTGTTTGAAGGGGAAGCTTCCTGATAGAGTTGTTAGTGCAAAATCACTCTACCGCATATATATGGTATATGGACATATAAGGTTACAGTCAGCACCTCTGAAGGGGACATATGTTGCTAAGAACTCTCAGGCATTTTGCTCATTTCTTCATTTTTCTTAACTGAGATATAAAAGAAACATTTTTCAAAATGATTTGTTTTATATTTTTATAAGATAGATTTATAAATAGATTTTAGTTTTTATAAGATAAATATTTATATAGATGCTATAATGCAATAGAAATAATTTTCTTGGGGCCAGAACAGTAACACAGCAGGTAGGGTACTTGCCTTGCATACAACCAACCCAGGTTCGATCCTAGGCATCTCATGTGGCCCACATTACTTCCAGGAGTAATTCCTGATGCAGAGCCAGGAATAAGCCCCGAGTACCGCCAGGTGTGGCCTAAAAACAAAACAAAACAACAACAACAAAAGAAATAATTTGCCTAACATTTTTAAAGAGTTTTATGGTATTTTCTTTGTTTCCAGGGTCAAGTCAATCCCTGTGGAAGGAGTAAAGTCAAACCCTTCGAAGCGACATAGAGACCGTCTAAATACAGAGTTGGACCGACTGGCAAGCCTGCTACCTTTTCCACAAGATGTTATTAATAAGCTGGACAAACTTTCAGTTCTTAGACTCAGTGTCAGTTATCTAAGAGCCAAAAGCTTTTTTGATGGTAAGACAAATGGGTTCCATTTTTTCTGTAATAGCTTAAGCGGCATATAACTGTTTCTGCTTCTGTGTTAAAAACTGCTGTCATTTGCCTCTGTGAAAAAGTTTGGCTCAATAATGAAATAGTTTCTTATTCAAAAATAAGAAACTAATAGTTGGAGCCGAGTGATAGCAATTCAGTAGGGCATTTGCCTTGCATGCTGCTGACCCAGGACGGACACAGGTTTGACCCCAGCATCCCATATGGTACCCCCGAGTCTGCCAGGAGCAATTTATGAGTGCAGAGCTAGGAATAACCCAGAGCACCGCCAGGTGTGCCCCCCCCCAATAAACAAAACAAAACAAAATAACAAAGAAGAAACAGTTCTATAAAACTTTTCCAACTTCATTAAAGACATTGCTATATAAATGATATGTGAAGTAATTTTTTTTTAAAAATTTGTTTTAAAATTCATTCCATATTATATCAAATTTTATTATTGCTTTATCTAATTCAATTTTATAGTTTTTGTTTTCCTTAGGAGTAAATGATAGGTATTTTGATGCCCTTTTGCTCCGTTTTCTATAATATGTTTTTTTTTGTTTGTTTTGATTTTGGGGCCAAACCCTGTGACTTTCAGGGATTTTTTTTTTTTGCCTCTGTGCTCAGAAATAGTCCTGGCTTGAGGGACCATATGGGAAGCTGGGGGATCAAAACGTTGTCTGTCCTAGGTTAGCACGTTCAAGGCAGACACCCTACCACTTTTGTCACTACTCCAGCCCCGCCTATAATGTTTTTATTGGTATTCAATAAATTGTAGTTTATGCTTTTTTGTTTGACATGAACAACATATTTCCTTCAGGAGATTTAATTTTAAAATATTTTTCAACCAGAAAGTGTATTTCATTATAGAAGTCGTTAAAAATGGATTTTCTATTGTACCACTGATAAACTAGGACTTGATCCAAGTCAAATAATACTTAATGATAGGTATAGCATAGCAGGTAGGGCAACTGCTATGAGGTCTACCCAGCTTCAACCCCCTGGAACAATGCATTTAAAAAACATGATTACAAGATATTTTACATTTCTTAAAAAATAAGTCTCTTATATGTAAACAGACAAAAAAAAGAGAAACTTGGGATTATTTTATTCCAAAAAGTTATACTGCAACCGTATTTTCCAATAAAAACTGACTTTTTAATTATTTCTGAGAGGCAGAGAGATAGAAAAGGAGCTAAGGTGCATGTCCTGAAGGCTGTTAACCTGAGCTTCAGTTTCAGCATTGCAAGGTCCCAAATAACGTCAGGGTGGCCCAGGAGGGCCCCTACATATGTTTTATATCTAAAAATATACATATATATATAAACATGGACCCCTAGATATGTTTTATATCTCACATCACTGAGATGGTGCTGATAACATAGCTTTAGGTTTATATTTAGATGATGTTTGTAATCTGTTGGAGTGGCATTTTGTTTGCTTCTTTATTATGAATGTAGTTTCACACTGTAGTGAACACTAAACAAAGATTTAAGAATAGTAAGTTTAGGGAGGAGTATATACAAAAGACCCATATTAAAAAATGAGATTTTTTTCTTAACTGTTTATAAAGTTCTTTGGCTTTGGAATGTTTACCTATTACACTTTATCTTTGAAATGTGTTATATAGGACTATATGTGTGTGCATCAGTTTTATGGTCATTTTGTGATAGAATTAGAATGAGATGCTCTATGTAGTTATGTTTTTGGTTTGGTTTGGTTTGGTTTGGTTTTCCTGACTACATCTCAGTACTCTTTTTGGGATTCCTTTATGTAGCCAAACCCCAGGACTTTTTCTTCAATCTCTAGTTACTGGACTGTAGTCCATATATAAGGAAGATCAGCATCCCTTGAGAACTTGTTTGAGATAACAGATCTTGAGACTGGAGCGAAAGTTCAGTTGTGTAGGGCACTTGCCTGGCAATGTTCAGACGTCAAAAGTGACATCAAAACATGAAATAATAGATCATGCCTGTGACTGACAACATACTAATGCCTGAGAGTTACTGTCAGAGATTGTATTTTCACAGCATTTCTAGCTTCATGGAATGTTTTCCTTATTCTTAACATTTATGCTCTTAATGGGTCAATAATTTGATGCTCGGCTGAGGGATTCCAGGGAAGAAAGAAGTGGTTTCTGCCTTTGGGGGGGATACAATCTGGAAGCACTGTAGTAGTAGTAGTAGTCTTCATCATCCTCATTGTTTTTATAGTCATCGTTTTTGGACCACACCTGGTGACACTCGGGGATTTTTCCTAAGACTATGCTCAGGGATCACTCCTGGAAATACACAAGGGACCAATATGGGGTATGGTAGGTCTAACCCAGGTTGGCTGCTTGCAAGACAAGTTTGCTCTATCCTACTAACTCTTCTAACCCTTCAGCCTCTTGGCTGAATATATGTACAGTGTATTGACTCTAGTAACTTTACTTTTTATTTCCTGTACCACTGTAATGGGAATTCAAAGCATACATGTTGAAAGAAAGGAAAATGGAAGGGTAGATTGTATCTTTTAGAAATAAATGATGGAGAATTGATGCCACTTAGGAACTATAATCACCACATACATTGTTGCCTTCTATTTAGGTGAATTGGCCCTAAACTAATACAACAGCATATTAACAAAACATTAATTTCTGACAAGTTCCAAGGTGCTAAATTTTTGGACTGTGAGTGCATTTGCTTGAGTTTTAGTGGAGGGAATGCACCTCAAGGAATTCTTTCTTTGGTGGTAGTATTTGTTTTTCCCCCTGTCAAAGAACATAATCAGACTAATGAGTACCCATTACCAAAAAATAGTCCCTATGCAGTTAATAGTTTAGTTAAAAAAATAATTTTTTTCAATGTAATCCTAATATCCTAATGAAAACTAAAAGTAGACAAGTGAATTTTGTGTGCAGTTCAAACCATTCTTCACCATTTGGAAAACACTATAGCAAAATTAAGGGAAGCGCCAAGTGAATAACAGGATGCAAAAAAGGGGTGTGTGCGAATTCCTGCGGAAGGAACAATATAAACTAGTAATCATCCAGTCTTGTTAGAAAGGAAACTCAAGTTCTACTGTAACAATAGATAATTTTCTAAGAAAGTCCATCTATGTATTGTGTGTTTAAATAATCTAACGAAGATTCTTAAACATTGAAGCCAGGATGCTACTTGCTATGGCTATTGGAAAGTCATTTTAAGTACAACATGATATTCATCTTCTTCTAGTTAAAGCACCCCCAATGTAACTTGGAAATAATCGCACAGCTCTTAGTTCATTCATATTTCAGAAAATTTAAAGTTTAAAATAGCTTTCTTCATCAACACTATTAAAGTGAAATTTAATATTATAAATATTGTAATTTGGACTTTAATCGCTGTCCAAGTGCTGGTTTTCAAAGAAAAAAGGAGGAAATCTTTGTATTCCATAGCTCAAATTCTAATGTCTAAGAACTCATGACAATATGTGAGCTACTTTTAAAATGTACGTGTTTGTAAGTAACAATTTAGGGATCCAAGGAAAGTAGATTGCCTAGAAATATTTTTTTGATTCTAATAGAAAATAGAATTGATGAGAATCTTTTTTCCTTTTATTTTTTTAAGTAGTATCTTTAAGCACCTTGATTACAGAGATGGTTGTAGTTGGATTTCAGTCAAATAAAGAATACCCCCTTGACTAAAACTGTAACATTTCCGTCACCAAAGACCCCATCCTCCCCTACACACACACACACAGACACACACACACACACACACCCTCTGTATTCGTGACAGGCATTCTACTTCTCTCACTCATTAACATTGTTATGATAGTTGTCAGTATAATTATTTCTTTTTTTGTTTGTTTTTGATTTTTTTGTTATTTAAACATTTCGATTACATATATGATTGTGATTAGATTTCAGTCACATAAAGAACACCCCCTTCATCAGTGCAACATTCCTAACACCAAAGTCCCAAATCTCCCTCCATCCCACCCCACCCACACCTGTACTCCAGACAGGTTTTCCAGTTCCCTCATTCATTCACATGATTATGGTAGTTCTCTGTGTAGTTATTTCTGTAACTGAACTCACCACTCTTTTGGTGAGCTTCATGAAGTGAGCTGGAAGTTCCAGCCCTCCTCTCATTGTCTCTGAGTATTGTTGCAAAAATGACTTTTATTTTTCTTAAAACCCATAAGATGAGTGAGACTATTCTGCATCTCTCTCTCTCTCCCTCTGACTTATTTCACTCAGCATGATAGATTCCATGTACATCCATGTAAAGGAAAATTTCCCGACTTCATCTCTCCTGACGGCTGCATAATATTCCATTGTGTATATGTACCACAGTTTATTTCTAACTGCTCTCACCACTCTTTGTGGTGAGTTTCATATTGTGAACCGGTCCTTCCAGCCCTCATCTCTATTGTCTCTATTTTTTATCTATTTTCTTTTTTTTGGGGGGGGGGTTTGGGGCCACACCCAGTGACGCTCAGGGGTTACTCCTGGCTATGCGCTCAGAAGTCGCTCCTTGCTTGGGGGATCGAACCGAGGTCCGTCCAACGCTAGCGCAGGCAAGGCAGGCACCTTATCTGCAGCGCCACCGCCCGGCCCCCTATTTTTTTTTTACCTATTTTCTTAAAACCCATAGATGAGTGAGACTATTCTCTCTCCCTTTGACTTATTTCACTCAGCATAATAGATTCCATGTACATCCATGTATACAAAAATTTAATGACTTTATCTCTCCTGACGTCTGCATAATATTCCATTGTGTATATGTACCACAGTTTCTTTAGTTTTTCATCTCTTGAAAGCATCTTGATTGTTTCCAGAGTGTAGCTATTGTAAATAACGCTGAAATGTTTAATATAGATTAGAGGAAGAAATTTTTGTATTATATTTTTGTATTCCTAGGATATATCCCTAGGAGTGGTATAGCTGGATCATATGGGAGCTTAATTTCTAGTTTTTTGAGGAATCTCCATATTGTTTTCCATTAAGGCTGAACTAGATGGCATTCACACCAGCAGTGAATGAGAGTTTCTTTCTCTCCACATCCCCACCAGAATTGATAGTTTGTGTTCTTTGTGATGTGTGCCAGTCTCTGTGGTGTAAGATTGTGCCACATTGTTGTTTTGTTTTGCATCTCCCTGATGATTAGTGATGTGAAGCATTTTCTCATGTGCTCATAGGCCATTTTCTTTCTCTTTTGAGAAATTGTGTATTCTTTTCTTCCCGATTTTTGATGGCATTAGATTTTTTTTCTTGTTAAGTTCTGACAGTAGCTTGTATATCTTCATTATTAGTCCTTATGTGATGAATATTGGGTAAATAGTTTCTTTTATTCTGTAGGTGGCTTTAAGCACTATTTCCTTTGAGGTGCAGAAACTTCTCAGGTTAATATAGTCCCATCTGTTTATGTCTCCTTCCACGATTTGGAGAATGCTGTTTCCTCCTTGAAGATGCCTAGTCTCAGTGTCATAGAGTATTTTACCTACATAATGTATATAACTTATGGTCTCAGGCCTGATATCAAGTTCTTTAATACATTTGGATTTGACCTTTGTGCATGGTGTTAGATACAGATCTGAGTTCGCTTTTTTGCAAGTGGTTGGTTAACCAGCTGTCCCAACACCACTTGTTGAAAAGGCTTTCCTTCCTCCACTTTGCTTTTCTTGCCTTTTATCAGAGATTAATCGATTACATGTCTGGGAAACATTCTCTGAATACTCAAGTCTATTCTAGTGATCTAAGGGTCTGTCTTTATTTCAATAACAGGCTGTTTTAATCACTTTATAATACAAAGCATTGTAATACAATTTAAAGTTGGGAAAGTTATATCTCTCATATTCCTTTTCCCAAAGGTTGCTATGGCTATTCACAGGCATTTATTGTTCCAAATGAATTTCAGGAGTGTTTGATCCTCTTCTTTGAAGAATGTCATGGGTATCTTTAGAAGGATTGCATTAAATCTGTACAATGCTTTGGGGAGTATTGCCATTTTAATTATGTTAATCCTACCAATCCATGATCAAGGTATGTTTCTCTGTTTTTGTGTGTTCTCTTTTATTTCTTGAAGCAGGGTTTTGTAGTTTTCTTTGTATAGGCTCTTCACCTCTTTAATTGACTCTAAGATACTTGAATTTGTATGATACTAATGTGAATGGGATTTTTTTAATGACCATTTCTTATCTGTCTTTATTAGTGTACAAGAAGACCATTGATTTTTGCTTGTTAATTTTGTATGCAAGGATGTTTAATACACATAAATCAATGAACATAATAATATGTTTGCTTTTTGAATCTTTACTATATGAATCATTATTTCTAGAAGCTTTTTGGTAGAATTCTTAGGGTTTTCTAAACATAGTATCATGTATTCTGCAAACAGTGAGAACTTGATTTCTTCCTTTCCTATCTGGATGCCCTTGTTTTCTTTTTCTTGCCTAATCACTACGGCAAGAACTTCCAGCTCTGTGTTGAATAAGAGTGCTGAGAGAGGGCAGCCTTTTCTTGTACCAAATTTTAGAGGAAAGGCTTTTAGTTTATCTCCACTGAGAATAATATTTGCCATTGGCTTGTGGAGATGGCCTTGAGAAAAATTTCTTTCATCCCATCTTGATGAAAATTTTTATCAAGAATGGTGTTGGAATTTATCAGAAGCTTTCTCTGCATTTATTAATATAATTATATGGTTTCTATTTTTCTTTTTGTTAATATGGTGTATTATGTTCATTGATTTATGTATATTAAACATCCTTGCATTCTTGGAATGAATTCTACTTGATTGTGGTATATGACATTCTTGATGAGGCATTGGATCCTAGTTGTTAGAATTTTGTTGAAGATCATTGCATCTGTGTTCATCAGGGATATTGCTCTATAAGTTTATATTTTTACAGCATTTCTGTCTGATGTTTGCTTCATAAAAGCTATTTGGGTGTGTTCCTGATTCTTGAATTTCATGAACGAACCTGAAACTGATTGGTAGTAGTTCCTCTTAAAATGTTTGAAAGAATTCTTTAGTAAATACATCTGATTCTGGGCTTTTGTTTTTGGGAAGACTTTTGATTATCAGTTTAATTTCTTCAGTAGTAATGGCTGTGTTTGAATATGCTAGATCACCCTGGTTTAACCATGGAAAATTATGAGTCCAAGAATTCATCCATTTCTTCCAGGTTCTCATGTTTCTCAATGTAGTCTCTGATTACCCTTTGAATTTCTGCATTATGTGTAATGATCTCCCCCCTTTCATTTCTAATCCCGTTTCTTAATTTTCTTTCTGTGTTTCTTTGTGAGTTTTGCTAGTGATATACCAGCCTTATTTAGTTTTTCAAAGAACCAAGTTTTGCTTTTGTTGATCTTTAGATTGTTTTTTGGATTTCAATTGCATAGATTTCTGCTCTAAGCTTTGTTAATTCCTTCTGCCTACCTACTTTTGGTATGTTTTGTTGATCATTTTTTATTTTATAAGCTGTATCATTAAGTTATTTATGTAGGCCACTTCTTCCTTTCTGATGTGTGCTTGCAAAGCAATAAATTTTCTTCTTAGTCCTGCTTTTTCTGTCTCATAAATTCTGGTCATTTGTATCTTCATTGTCATTTGTTTCCAGGAATGTTTTGATATCCTCTTTGATTTCATCTGTGACTCACTGGTTATTCAGCAATGAGCTGTTTAATTTTCAGATGTTAATTTTTTTCTGTGTCCTTTTGTATTTCATTAATAATTGTGATTATCAAAAGTAGTCTGTACAATTTCTATCCTCTTGACTTTATGGACATGTTTTATGGATCAACATGTGTTCTATCCTGGAGAATGATCCATGTTCACTGGAAAAGAAAGTGTTTCCAGTTTTCTGAAGTTGGAGTGCCCTCTATATATCTCTGTGACTTTCTTTTTTTTTTTTTTTTTTTTGGTTTTTGGGTCACACCCGGCAGTGCTCAGGGGTTTCTCCTGGCTCCATGCTCAGAAATTGCTCCTGGTAGGCACGGGGGACCATATGGGGCACCAGGATTCTAACCGACGACCTTTTGCATGAAAGGCAAACGCCTTGCCTCCATGCTATCTCCTGGGCCCTGTCTGTGACTTTCTTTGATTTTTCTTTTCAGAGCTTTTATATTCTTGTTTGGCTTCACCCTGGTTGACCTATTAAGGTGTGATAGGGCAGTGTTGAGGTTTTCCACTATTAATTGTGTTGCTATTGACATCTTCTTTAAGATTTGTCAACAATTGTATTAAATATTTTGCTGGTCCCTCATTGGGTGCATATATGTTTAGGAGTATGATTTCTTCCTGTTGTACATATCCTTTTATTAGTACAAAATGTCTATATTTTCCCCTTTTGTCTTTTCTGAGACTAAAGTTTGTGTCATGTCATATTAATATGGCCACTCCAGCTTTTTTAAGGGAGTTGTTTGCTTGGATGTTTTCACTCCATCCTTTGATTTTGAGTGTATGTTTGTTCTGACTATTCACGTGTGTTTCTTGTAGGCAACAAAACGTTGGATTCAGCTCTTGATCCATTGTGACACTCTGTGTCTCTTAACAGGTGCATTTAGTCCATTGACATTGTCATGGGATTTACTGTCATCTTTCTGTAGAAGTTTAGTAAATTCATCATTTAGGAATTCATCATTGTGACTAGGATGTGTCTTGGGTGCTTTTCTTCGGGACTCTTTTAACTGGCACTTTTCGAGTATGCAGTCTTTGGTTGCAATCAGTCTTTAGTTCTGGGAGTTTCTCTGTGCTGATGTCCTTAACTATTGATTCTTCCTTTAGATTATCTTCTGGGGTCTGTGACTCCAATTATTCTTAGGTTTTTTTCTGTTGAGTTTATCCAAGACTTCTATTTTTACTTGTTCACATTCTTTAAGTAATTTTTCCTTTGTCTGATCATATGCTTTAAGGTTCTTTCTGATCTCTTGCTGTATGGAGTTGTTTTGTATCTCATCTTACAACTCACTGATTCTGTCCCAGCTGCTATTATTCTGTTGGAGAGGCTTTCCATAGTTTTTCATTTCATCTACTGAGTTTTTCAGTCCTGTGATTTCAGTTTGGAGTTTTTTGATTTCTAACTTTGTGGTCTGTTCGGCTTGATCTACACTTTCTTTGAATCCTATAAACACTCTCCACCATATTTCTAATCTAAGCTCCTCATATGAGAGGCTACTTAGGTGGTTGGTACTTTTCGGGTCATCAGAGCTGCCATCATCATTTTCTATGCACGATATTGTCTTGCATTGTTCTCCATTTATATACTCAAACTAGAATGGAGTCTAAGGACAGCTTAAATCAGTGTTTTTACAAATAGCAGCTGGGATGTACTTGTGGGGTACTTGCTATTTGTTTAAAAAAAAAAGAAGTAGATTTCTAAGGCAGCATTGAGCCTTGGTAAAGGGGCAAGTAATTGGGAACATAAATAGCTAAGTGAAAATATAACCTGGTAAGTCAGTGTGGACATACTGTCCTAGACATACAGACTGAAAACCTATGTCCAGAGTTCATTCAGTCTCTCCAGTCAAATTCTTTCAACAAAAATACAGCCAGATTAAGATTAAACTATCACATACTTTAAAAACACACAGAAAAAAGAACTTTATGACAAAAGCGAACCATCACATTGCCTTTGATGGTATTTTCTAAGTTTAAAAGAGTTAATGAGGTCCAGGGAGTTAGTGAAGGAGGTGGAGCAAAGAAGACCTCACTTTAGTCCTCACACTGTATGGCCTTTGATCAGCCATGTGTGGCACTGAGGTCTCTGAGTACTAGTTCTGTAGTCCTACAGTCCTGGACCACAGCCTGGGCCGAGTGCATTGACTGTTGGAGCACTACCTGTCAGGCATGTACCACCAGACTAAATATCACACGGTGACACCTTCTTTCCCACCAATACCCATCATGAAGCAGGACCAGAGCAATAGTATAGCAATAGGGCAGTTGCCTTGCACATGGCTGATGATCAGGCTCAATTTCCTGGTATCATGGTCTCCCGAACGTAGCCAGGAGTAATTCCTGGACGCATAGCCAGAACTAAGACCTGAGTAGAACTGGGTGTGTGTGTCCCCCAAACTGAAAACAAAAGTAAAGAAGTGTAAAGACTGTGTCCTAATGGTTTTATAAGAGGGGCTAGGACGTTTCCCTGTACTACTTCTCCTGAGCAGCATCACAGCCTCAGATCTACTGTCAAACTGTCCTGCGTACTTTGCTGAGCCTTGCCAGAAGAGGCCCCCAGATCCCCTTGCTTGGGAAGATCTCAAAGAAACCAAGATAAAGAACTTTAATTTGTGAAAACAATACTTAGAAATGAGAAAAAGATAAATTTCTAAAAATTAACCATAGAGATAAATCAGCATTCTAATGATACATGTCATTTTTCCAATTATACATATGCAATTTTCCTCAACTTTATAATCAGCAAATCAAACTTGTATAGGACAGGATTCTTTTTATATAGAATACATTGTGAAATGATTATTATCACAGTCAAGCTGATTATTTTAGAGAACAAACCAAACCCAGGGTTTGGGTTCTCCTCTTTTCTGTGTTGAAACATTTAAGACTCGTCTACTCAATAAATGCAAGTCCAGTATATGATATTGTTCCCTGGTGATAGTCACCATACCATACATTAGATCCCTAGAATTTTTGCTTCAATACCTGATACTTTTTTTTTTTAGGTTCCACATAGAAATAAGATGAGATCATACAGCATTAGTCTCTGTGACTCAACCTCACTTAGCCTACGATCCTTTAGGTTAATCTGTCGTGTCATAAATGACAGATACTTTCTATGAAAATTTTATTTAAATCACTGTGATTTCAAAGCATGTTGGTGAATTTTCATACATAAAACATTTAATCCCCATACTCTCCATCAGTGTTTAGAATATAATCTAGAAATTTGCTAAATTTAGGGCTCTAAATCCCTAGTTTGAATAGTCTACATATGTAACTGTTATGGAAAACAGTTTGATTTTATCCATAAATATTATTCTAAATGTTCAATTTTATACAACGAGTCATACATTCTTCTAAAAAGTACTTTTGCATTTCTACAAAAGGACTGGATTTGATGGTTTTGATAAAATTGAAACCCTTTAAGTGGGTTTCAACCTATTTTATATTTAATGTTCTTGTTTGTTTGTTTTGGGGGCACACCTACCAGCACTTAGGTTACTTCTGGCTCTGTGCTCAGAAATTGTTCCTTGTCCAGGTACCATATGGGATGCTGGGCATTGAACCTGCTTACGTCCTGAGTCAGCTGCGTGCAAGACAAATGCCCTACCACTGTGCTACCACTCTAGCCCCATATTTAATAAACTTTTCTAACAGAATTTAATGAGTTTTGCTTCGTACCTTTATGTAGACTTCATTGCACTGATAATTAAAACGTCACCCCCCATTTACTGTTCCCCATTTACCCTTTTCTTCTGATAATTAATATAGCTTTTAAGCAAATAATTGCATTAGCCAGAAGTTTTTTTTTTTGCCATTTATTTGTTCTACTTTTATTCCACATATTAGTGAAACAATCTGATAATTGCCTTTCAGTTCTTTCCTTACTTTACTCGCGGAATCATCTCAGCTACTTCCATATTTTGTCTCAAATGGCACAGTTTTATTTTGTTGTGGTTATTTTCTTTGATTTTTGGAACAAGTTTAGTGGTTATTAGTGTCTGTTCATAGCATATGGCTTGGGGTTCAGAGACGATGTATTGGGTCAAGCCAGGCCTCCTGCCTGCAAAGCCTGATTTCTAACCTTTTAAGTTATCCTCATGGAGAAAGCTTTCCATTGAGTGTAGATGCCACTCTAGTTTATTTATCCTTATCTGTTGATGGAGAGTTAGGCTGATTCTCCGTTTTGGCTATTATGAGTAATATTTTCATGAACACTGGAATTGAACTATCTTTTGAAATTAATTCTTTTAAAATGATCCTTTGATAAAGTGACAAGGACTGTTTCACTGGATTGTACAGTATTTCAGATTTTTTTGTTCTGTATTTTTTTAATTTTTTAATTATGAGTAATTATGAGAACAATGATGTAGAGAGGACAAGGTAAAGTTACAGTGGAAGGGCAATCACCCATAAACAGGGTTCTCAGAAGAAATCCCCTTGCTGACGGCTAAATATTGAACTTACAGTCAAAGAACGTTAAGAAAAATAAGACAGAACCCATGTAAATTACTTTGTCCACAAGTCCCCAGATTGTAGTACATTATAACATTTCTTGGCAGTGCACAAAGCAATCTAAAGCCATGAGATTTATGTGACTTCTTATACATTGAAGGCATAGTATTTTTATATTTGCATGTACATGCATATTAGTTTAAGTTAACAACAAAAGTTTAAGAGGTTTATTTTTTAAGGGTTAGAGTCAAAAAGAGCACAGTGAAAATGGTGTTAGAGTGGCAAATATTATTTGCATAGGCCCACCAAAATATGGGGGACATGGAAAGGAAAAGCTTTGGTCTAAATACAAGGAGACCCTACCCCTGAAGTTTTCTGGCATAAGACCAACTCTAGGTGTTCTGTATTTTTTAAAGAATCTCATAGAATTTTCCATTCTTGCCTCAGTCCAACCCATTCCATCAATAATGTGTCAAGGTTCTATTTCCCCATATCAGTGACAAAATTTGTCTTTGAAAGAGATCTTTCTTATTGATTTGATTTCTCACTGTGGTTCTGATTTGTATTTCTGAAGCAGTAGGTGATGTTGAAACTTGATTGAACTTTTTTGTTCTGTTTTGGTTTTGGCTTTTGAGCCACAGTCTAAAAGACTCACTTTTGGCTTATTCCTGGCTCTCTGCTCAGGAATCACCTCTAATGGGGTTCAGGGTACCATGTGAAGTGCCAGGAATTGAACCTGGGTTTGTCCTGTGCAAGGCAAGTTAAGGATGGAGACTATTGAGAACAGAAACACTGCAGACATGGGATACAAAAGATAAAGCATCATTTATCTTCTCTCTTTCATAGGCACCAAGTCACCTTGGTATGGTCTAAACATGCCTAGTAATACTTTATGATCTTTCAGATTTATCCTAAAAATGAAGAGTTGTGTGAATTTAATTTTCTTGCTAAAATTAGTATACTAAGTATTTCTTGAAGAATTGCCGACACTTTATTTGTTCAAGGGGAAAGCGTTCTTTGTGGAATATGCAGAGACTTTAGGAATTTGATATTAATATGATCTCAGTCTCTCTTTATTGAATTAACTTTGTAATTTGACTTAGAGATGGAGTTTTACTTAAAGAAATAATATTTTGACCTTTTGATAGAAAATAAATGTAAGAGTATTTCTCTGTGTTTTCCCTTTTTATCAGAAGTAGCACACTTTTGAATCTAGAATTCTGCTGACATAATAGTAGCCGAGCTCACATTAGTAAGGGTATTATGCATGAGCCAGGAACATAGCCTGCTCCTTTTACAGGGGTTATGAATAGAAATTTTCCATATTGTCCTGTAGTTGTCTTTAATTCTGTGTTTTAATTTTTCATCTTTATAAAATTGAGTCAGTTTTTCCTTCAGATGATGATGTTTAGAGGTGCAGAGAATTGAGGGGAAAAACAGTTTTAGAAAATGTGAAGGAAGGAGATCCAAGCCATTTGTAAGTTGCTCCCTAAATCTTGATGTTCGAAGTCACTAGCTTTCAAATATGATCTGGTTTTCAGTATCAGTTGAGAACTTGTTAGCGACGCCCCGCTCTAGTAGCTCCACCTGAGTCCTCAAATCAGACATTTTTTTGGTTGTCAACTGTGACAGGTGGGTTACATCTTGTGGTGCTTAGCAGGTACTTCTGATTCTGTGCTCATGTATTCCACCTTGGGGATTTTCAAAGGACTATTATATGGTGCTAGGGATCCTATGGTGGTAAATGAATGCAAGTCACACACCTTAACCTCTCTGTTATCTCTCCTTATTCAGGCATTTTAAAAATGCGATGTAGTCATGTGTTTTAGTAATTTTTCAAGTTATTCTCATATCTGTATTGGCAGCTGCTGTTCTAGTATCATTTTTAGGATTTATTCATTTTACATCAAAATGATGTTCATTTTGATATTTTCTTTTCTTTATTTATTTTTTTTGGTTTTTGGGTCACACCTGGTAACAGTATGTACTCAGAAATCGCTCCTGGCTTGGGGGCCATATGGGATGCCGGGGGATCAAACCACGGTTTGTCCTAGGCTAGCACGGAAAAGGCCACCGCTCTGGCCCCTTGATAATTCCTTTTAGTAGCAAATCACTGATGTGTGGTATAACTTAGTATAACTTCTCATACTGGAACTTTTGAAGAAGTGACAGTTTTGGCATTGTGAGATTTTTTTTGGGGGGGGGGTTTGGGCCACACCCAGTGACGCTCAGGAGTTACTCCTGGCTATGCGCTCAGAAGTCGCTCCTGGCTTGGGGGACCATATGGGAAACCAGGGGATCGAACCGCGGTCCATCCTAGGCTAGCGCAGGCACCTTACCTCCAGCGCCACCTCCCGGCCCCAAGATTTTTTTTTTTAATGATATTGAAGTATATATGACTGGGACTGGAGCGGTGGCATTTTTCTTACACACGTTAACCTAGGACAGACCATGGTTCCATCCCCTATGGTCCCATATCATCCCCCAAGCCAGGAGCCATTTCTGAGTGCATAGACAGAAGTAATCCCTCAGTGTCACTATGTGTGGTCCAAAAAACAAAAAATACTATTATAATAAAGCAAACAAGAGTGAAAAGGCCTTTGTGTGTACATTGAGATGTTTAAATAGACTTGAAGCATTTAAACTTTTTTTGATTAACTCTTAGATCAATTAGTTTAATTCAGACAATTTTTTTTTTATTTTTGGTTTGAGGTCACACCTGATGATTCTCAGGTAATACTCTTGGTTTTGCAGTTAGCAGTCACTCCTGGTAAGCTCCTGCCTTGTTCACTGTAATATCACTGTGGTCCCTCAAGACAACTTTATGACCTAAGAGAAATAGCTCTGTAGATTTTTGAAATTGCTAGTCAGAAGCCAGGGTGCATTAACTTTTTTTAAAGAGATGAACTTAAAATTCTGTAAAGACAAGAAGTTGGCATAAGACTCCAGCGTGACTTATTGATATTTACTAGAAAATATTTTTCAAAAATAAAAGTGCTTTATATTTTATACTTGGCTCCAGTTGAGAGAAAATCTGGTTAAATAGTAAATCCTCTGTGTTTCACTGAACCATATAAAATTTGATTAATTATACTGAAAATGAATATCAAAGTCATTTTTCCTTAATATTTTATCACATGGTAAAATCATTAGGAAAATAAAGTAATATACTGCCATCAAAAAGATCATATTTTATTATGAGCTATTTTAAATAACTACTACAAGTTTAATGTTTTAAATACTACTGAACTTTTTTCTTTCCTTTCTTTTTTTTTTTTGGTTTTATCTTTCTATTCTGCCTTCTAGACTCCCACCCCTTCACATACACACACATAAGCATAGTAAAAAATATATGTGACAAGGGAATGGAGAGATATAACATTATAGCAAACCACTATAATGATAGGAAACATTCCATCATGTTAGCAGACTTTATTTCACTTAATATAATCTACATTTATATAAGCTAATAGATTGCAACGATGAAGATAATACCTCTTCACTGGATATATTATCTAGAAATAAACATAACAATAAACATGCAAATTACTTTTGGGGGGCCACACCCAGTGACGCTCAGGGGTTACTCCTGGCTATGTGCTCAGAAGTCGCTCCTGGCTTGGAGGATCATATGGGAAACCGGGGGATTGAACCACGGTCCATCCTAAGCTAGCGCAGGCAAGGCAGGCACCTTGCAAATTACTTTTATGAAAAACTTTTGCTGTTAACGGACCAAATTGTAAATGAGAAAAATTAATAAGCATAATTGTTTTTGGATAAGATGATATAACACCATAGTTTAATTCTCCATGGGTGGATTTATAAATTCAAGATGAATCTTATAACACTATAAACATCTATTACCTAGACAGGAATATTCCAAATGTAATAGAAATATATATCTGAATAAAGAATATGGTCTGTTTCTTCTCTCCACTACCAATAGATCACTGATATTTAAATGCACGTAGTTATTTTGTTTTGTTTTGTTTTGTTTTGTTTGGGCCACACCCGGTGACGCTCAGGGGTTACTCCTGGCTATGTGCTCAGAAGTTGCTCCTGGCTTGGGGGACTATATGGGAACCGGGGGAGCGAATCGCGGTCCGTCCTAGGCTAGTGCAGGCAAGGCAAGCACCTTACCTCCAGCGCCACTGCCCGGCCCCGCACATAGTTATTAAAATTATTTTATTGGTTATGTTCTAAGGAAGTCTCTTAAGTAAGGTAGAAACATTTATATAATATCATGATGCACCTTTTTTTTTTGGTTTTTTTGGGCCACACCCAGTTACATTCAGGGTTTACTCCTGGCTATGTGTTCAGAAATCACTCCTGGCTTTGGGAACCATATGAGATGCCGGGGGATCAAACTGTGGTCTGTGGTTCATCCTAGGCTAGTGCTGGCAAGGCAGATGCCTTATTGCTCTGTGCCACTGCTCTAGCCCATGATGCAGCTTCTGGATACTCCTAAATTATATGCCAAAACTCTTATAGCGAACATTAATAATTTTATTTAACAATATGTCTATGTCTTGCAGCATTGGAAACTACATAGTAGCAAAAAATTTACTTAGGTATTAATTATAGGGCATGTAGTACCAAGATTTCTAATTGATTCTCTGTTCAATGTAATTGTTTTTTGTTGAGCAGTTTTCTTTGATATTGCTGATTTGATAAAGTCCATATTATATCATTGTTTTCATCCTTTTTCTTTCTTTCTCTAGTTGCATTAAAACCACCTTCAGCTGACAGAAGTGGAGTCCAGGAAAATTGTTCAACAAAATTCAGACAAAGCCTGAACTTACAAGAAGGAGAATTTCTATTACAGGTAAATCTAAGTAAATATAGTTTCACATAATAAAGGCAGTTGTTAATGAAAATTTATCAAGCGTTTCTAAATTATTGTGAGTTTAATTTTGTCATCATGTTTCATCTTCACTCCAATTACAATAAGATGCTATATGCCAGTATGGTAGTTCCTCTATCTGTCGTTTGTCCTTCAATGATTTCACTTATCTCTGATAGCCTATGAAGAGATATATTCTGAGAGAGCAAGAGTGGTCAATTCACGTATTTTATTATAGCATATATAATAAGCCTGTACTTTTTATATTATAGAACATATAAAGATATAGGTTCTGTTTATTGTTGATCTATTACTATGTGTAATATATATGCTGAACTTTATCATATCTAAATGTAATTAGAAGAATTATTAGTATAGTATGTATGTATATTATTGCATATAGGTACATTTTACTACTATAGAAGATTTCTGGGGGCCAGAGAGATAGCATAGTGATAGGGCGCTTGCCTTGCAAGTGGCCAACCCAGGACCAAGGTTGGTTCAAATCCCGGCATCCCATATGATTCCCTGTGCCTTCCAGGAGCAACTTCTGAACACAGAGCCAGGAGTTAACCACTGAGCACCACCAGGTGTGATCCAAAATCCGAAGGAAAAAAAAAAAGAACATATAGTTAGGGGATAATTACTGTACTTGAGAAAAATTGAACTGTCAAACAGATTAATTACAGATCTACTAATCATTTGTCCTGTTTCTTTTAAATACCAAGAGTTTCTTGATCATTTTATTATGTACTTTTACTTATGGATTGTTTTAAAGTCTCTCATATGACATTAATTTGTATACATGTGTTTGTGTGTGTGGAAAGAATATAGTTCTAATATTTGATTTCATTGTTTAAGACTCTACTTGAGATTTTTGTGACTGTTTTCTTTTGGTGGTAGTCTGTGACTTAACATGAAAAAGATTTTCTCAGGAACTTGTAAAATTTTTGTGCAGTTGAGGAGATAGCACAGTGGGTAAAGTGTTAGCCTTGCACAAGGCTGACGTAGTTCCATCCCCGACACCCCATATGATCTCTCGTATACCACCAGGAACGATCCTGTAGAATAGACTTGGGAGTAAGCCCTTGAGCATAACAGGGTATGTCCCCAAAACAACTGAAAAAGCAAATACTATTTTTATATATACATAAATTTTGTATCATATTCCTTTAAAGATACCTTTTGGTTGTTAATTTTAGATAGTTCTCTAAATAGGCTTGATTTTATATCTTAAATTTTCTTTGGGACTTCAGGCATGTACCAGTGAGTTTACTGGAAAGAATTGAATTGGGTTTTACCATATGGAAAAATGTTTGTCTTTAGACTATATAAGCACACTTAAGAGATAGTGTAGGTTCGGTCTGT
>PVKC010006978.1:19567-30301 GCA_004027635.1 Crocidura indochinensis | reverse complement strand
AAACAAAAAAACCAACCCAAAAAACACCACAGCAATAAAAGCATCACAGCAATAAAAACAACAACCAAACAATAACCATGGTTTTGAGATAAAAACAAGACAAAGCTCAAAACAAACAATAACAACATAAAACAAGCAACAATAATAAACAATTTAATTTGTGCTTTTTTTTATTTCCTTTTCAAAGGCACAGTAAATTTTGGGAAGATTAGAAAGGGAGTTCTTTTTGTCTAAGAGATACAGAGTTTCTCCACCCTTGAAGTATTCTGTCATGGGAATAACCACAGACTCTGTACATGCTCTTTTTTTTTTTTTTTTTTTTTGGTTTTTGGGCCACACCCAGTGACGCTCAGGGGTTACTCCTGGCTATGTGCTCAGAAGTCACTCCTGGCTTGGGGGACCATATGGGAAACAGGGGGATCCAACCGAGGTCCGTCCTAGGCTAGCGCAGGCAAGGCAGGCACTTTACCTCCAGTGCCACCGCCCGGCCCCACTGTACATGCTCTTATTCTCTCCCCTAGGTCCTTTAGTGATGTCTGGGAACTTTTTGCTCAGTCGTGGATCATAAAAATCAGGCCTCTGTCATTAGAGATCCTGGTATTTACACAAGTCATAGCATGGAGCCTAGGGTAGAGTCTTTATGGTTCTAGAAGTTCTATTCCATCACTGTTGTTTTAATCAGTCTTCTATAGTTGGTGGTCTTGGATTTTGTACCCATCCTAGGGTGAAGCCTAGAATAGAGTCTTTTATTATGTTTCCAGAAGTTCTACTCAGTTGCAGTTGTCTCAGTCAGGCCTCTAGAATTAGAGGTCTTGGTTGTTGTATAGGTCGTAGGCCAAAGCCTAGCCTAGGGTTTTTTTGTTTTTTTGTTCGTTTTGTTTTTTATTGGTTCCAGGATAGGTTCTGTCCAGTCATGGTTGAGTGACTCCTTTTCTTTATAAAATCTCTCTCAGTATTTGTTAGATGAAAAGTCTTTGGGGATTTAGTTGAAAAGAGGAATTAGTCTGGCAGTTTGTATTGTTTTAGTGGGTCCTCTAATAAACTTAAAAAATCACTACCCCACGGGGCCCGGGAGATAGCATGGAGGTAAGGCGTTTGCCTTTCATGCAAAAGGTCATCGGTTCGAATCCTGGTGCCCCATATGGTCCCCTGTGCCTGCCAGGAGCAATTTCTGAGCATGGAGCCAGGAGTAACCCCTGAGCACTGCCGGATGTGACCCAAAAACCAAAAAAAAAAAATCACTACCCCAGGGCTGGAGTGATAGTACAGTGGGTAGGACATTTGCCTTGCATGCAGCCAACTCTGGTTCAATCCCCGGCATCCCATATGGTACTCTAGCACCACCAGGAATAAGTTCCTGAGTGCAAAGCCAGGAGTAATCCCCTGAGTTTTGCCAGATGTGGGCCCCAAACAAAACAAAACCACTTTGCCCCATAATCTAATTTGTTGGCTTTAATTAATTTGTTAAATTTAATCTGTTAACTTTAGTTATATGTTTATCAGGTTCTTTTTATGGATTGCAAAGATAAGTCCTAGGTTTGATTTTTGTACAGTTCTTAGTGGTGGAGATTTTGAATCATGGCAGAGTGTCTAGCTCTGTGGCATTCAGTGAATGCTGAATGAGTACAGTGGCCTGGAGTGTGGTTCTGGTGCAGAGCAGGTGGGAGGCTGGCTGCGGGGTGGCCTTTCAGAGGTACTGGGCAGCCTAGGGCTAAGCCTCTTTCCTTCGAGTCTCGATTTCTCCCAGGCTAGTAAAACATTGACCACCCCTCCCCCCAATGAAGCTGCTGGCCACAATTCTTCAGAAGATCTGGGCTGGGGCAAACTGGCCATCACCACCGGGTAGGACCTGGGCCTGCCTGGCTTGTGGGCTTGTGATGAATTTGACCCTGGTGACTCTGTAGTGGGAACAATGTCCTCAGGAAAGCATTCAGGAAACCCTTCGTGTAGCCCGGATCAAAGCTGTAGGGGCGGTGCGGCCACTGGGTGGATGGGAGTGCTCCAAGGAGCCCCAGGAGCCACTAATGCCCTTAGCAGCTGGGGACCCCCCTGGACCAATCCTGTGGAAAACAAAAGTCCTGGGAAGATATAAGTCCTGGGACCTGTGGCAGCCCCACTGTTGGGCTAACTTCAATTATCTTTGCTTTTTGGTTCTTTCCCTCACTGGGCTGGGGCTGGGGGGAAAAGGGGGCATTCATAGACTGGCCCTACACTGTGGGAGGGTGTCTCTCCAAATGCGCTTATCCGTGTCCCTCATTCCTGAGGGTAGAAACAAGACAAGCGCTGGTTCCTTGAGGCTGACAGAGGTGTCTCCGGCAGCCCTTCAACTTCCCAATTTGCATCTTGCCATCACTGAATGAGCAAGGCCTGCTGGCTCGCCCATGCGAGGGTGTTTGATGATGAGAACACCCCTGGATGTCAGGGGACTGGGAGCCAGGGGGCCAGGAGCCAGGTTCACTGCCTCAATTCCTCTGCTGGCGGCTCCCACGCTGGAACTGTGGCAGAGGCTGCCGCCAGCTTTTCCTGCCCCATTCCTGGCTTCGTTTTCCCAGCAGGCAGAGATAAACCTTTGGAGCAACGCTGGTCCTTTGATGCTCTCTTAGCTGTATCCCTTAACATGCAGGAGGCTGCGAGGTCACGGTCTTTCCCACACATGAGTACTGTACACTTATCATTGTTTGTTGGACAGCAAGGCTTGTATTTAGCTGTCATTGTCCCTAAAGTCCTGTCTGTCCTTGGCTGACTCTCATCTCGCTGACTGTACTGAGGGTAGGAGGGGGGGTCCCCCTGGGCACCAAGCCCTCCCATTCCAGTCCTCCTCGCTCTCCAGGAAGTGTGGTTTTGAAGGGAGACTTGCTTGGCTCTGCTGTTAAAAGCAGTGTGGCCTTTGCCAAACTGCTTCTCAGTGTTTCAATCTCTTGTCCAGTTAAGCAAAAGCATTGCTTTGGGGTTATTGTGAAGACGAAAAACAAAACAAAATAAAAACAACACATGCGGAGCTTCTGGAACTCCCTCACATGTACTAGTACTGAGGAAAAGTTGGTTATTTTGATGAGTAGCATTTTTTTGGGCACCACCGCAGGCATGTACTAGTGTTTTAAGACTCTGGTCTCGGGGCTGGGTGGTGGTGCTGGAGGTAAGGTGCCTGCCTTACCGCGCTAGCTTTGGACCGACTGCGGTTCGATCCCCCGTGCCCCATATGGTCCCCCAGGCCAGGGGCGACTTCTGAGCGCATAGCCAGGAGTAACCCCTGAGCGTCACTGGGTGTGGCCCAAAAACCAAAAAAAAAAAAAAAAAAAAAAAAAAAAAAAAAAAAAAGACTCTGGTCTTTGGAACCTAAGGTTACCCAGGACATAAGGGTAAGGTGGGGCCCATGACAGAGTTGTGGCAGAAAGCTAAGGAAGCCATCCTGGTCAGTTCAACTGTTGGATGCACCTCTGCTCCCTGCTTCTCTGTCCCCTTATTCCTTAGTCCCTCTTGTCCTGCTTTGACCCCTGTAGCACCCCTGCTCCAGCTGCATCCTCGACACCCCATAACCCTGCCCCGGGGGGTTAACAGAGACTGGAGGAGACCTCGGAAGTTTTGCCACCATTGAGAGGGCTTCTGGGCTGCTGGGCTCTGTCCAGGTGGGAGGGGATTCTTGGTGCATCACCTCAACCCAGTGGTGCCCAGTAAGCGGGGAGGACTCTCAATCTACTGAGACTCATAACAAAACACGTGGATGACTGGCTTAAAGTGCAAAAGCAGAATGTCTATAGCTTCAAGGCAGGGCTCCAAGGTGGGTGTCTGCAAGCTGGCGCTCCTGAGACTTGCAGATGCACTGCCCTCCTGTACGTCATCACAGGACTCTGCACAAATCCTGGAACTATGTCCAAACCTCCTCTTATAACGATAGTCACAACTGATCTGCTTCTAATGGCCTCCAGAATTCACCATTCCCTCACACTTCTGTCTTCTACAGTTGCTTTCTGAGGCACTGGAGATCAGGTTTCAAAACATGACTTTGATCAGTGAGTGTATGTGTGTATGCATGTGTGACTGTGTTTGAGCCTATGTGTGTGTGAGCGCATGACCCTATGTGTGTATATACCCTATATATGTGTATATATGTGAGATTGTATATATGAGTGTGTGGGGATGTGAGTCTGTGTCTATATATGAGATTGGGTGTGTGTTTGTGTATGTGAGTGTGTGACCATGTTTTTGAGTGTGAGCGTGTGTATGTGACTGTATGCAGTTCTGCCCATAGAATAGGATGGGTATTTCAGGGACTTCCCTAAGGCTGGAGAGTGGCAGCAGCCAGAGCCGTAGGCCTGGGCACCCTGTGGTGGTACACACAGATTTCTGACTCTGTATCCTGGGCGTAGACTGTGACAGCTCCTTCTCTGAATTAGGCTTTAGGGTGGGAAGGAAAAGGCAGGAAGGCTCTGTGGTCTGTGAGGTGAAGGAACAGTCATCCCCCACTGGCATGGGTCCTGTCCTTCCCCTGCCTTATCATGGCCCAGGGCCCTTCCGCCTCTAGACTGCTCACTGTGTGACCTTGTACTCAGACACTCCCCAGGGGAGCGCTTTGAGTCACCCCTATGTCAGCTGAACTCCACAATTCTCTGTATCCTAGGTAGGGAGTGGTAGGAGTAGCACTGGGAACCCAGTTGCCCTCTGTTCTCTTTCCAGAAAGTTCCTGTATGTGATGGGTGCACATAGCTAATAGCCTAGTGCAGTCTTTCCCTTAGCAACTGGGCTCAGGTGAAGCTACACCACAGGGTGTGAGAGTGGCCACTGCTCAGCAGCCAGCTCCTTCCACGGTTGGGCAAGATTGGGCCAAGGCTTTGGGGAGGCTTCCAGTCCCTCCTGTGGGGCCAGCACGAGTCCAGCTTGTGGAGGCTCTGGCTTCCTGCTGAGGGCTGGAAGGTAGCCACCGTCCTCCTGGGGCTCCCCTTGGTCTCCGAAGCCCCCAGGCAAACCAGTCCTGGAAGAAAAGAGGAACCTGCTGCTCCCTGATGTCCTTTAGGTTTCACTAGGCTGCTCATGTCGTGGAGCTCATCTGATCCTCTTTGTTCCTGCCTACCTGGAACTGTGGTCTAAGTGAGATTCAGCCTAGGACACAGGCAGAGCCTCTGATTTCCCTGCTGTGCCCTTGGCCCCTGTGGCAGTGGAGGTAGAGGGTAGGCTTCCTCCCTCTTCTCTCCCTCCCTCCTCCTTTGGACTCTACTTTGTTCTCCATGGGCTGGGGCTCCTCAGTGGCTCAGAAATTATCAGGGTCACATGGTGGGAATGAGTGGGTTGTCCCTGCCTCCAATATTGCCACCCTTAGACAACAATGTGCCCTATGAACACAGTGGCCTGAGACTGACTTATGCTTCATTATTGGAAGAGGGAAAACAATGTGGAGACAGGCTGTTGGCAACAATGGGGGTGTAACCCATCAACTCCCACACCCTACCCCTAAGCCAGCATCAAGAAACTCTCCTGGGGTTGGAGAGGTAGCATGGAGGTAAGGTGTTTGCCTTGCATCCACAAGGATGGTGGTTGGAATCCCAGCATCCCATATGGTCCCCCGAGCCTGCCAGGAGCGATTTCTGAGCGTAGAGGCAGGAGTGGCCCCTGAGCGCTGCTGGGTGTGACTCATAAAACAAACAAACAAACAAACAAACAAAAAGCTCTCTCTGGGTGGATTTTCAAAGTCTGGGACATGGAATAGGAGGGTGGGGTGTGAGGGGGGACAGCAGATGGAGTCACCTGTTTCCCCTCTCCCACATACGTCTTCCTTTTGTGAGACTGGATGGTGGTACAGTTCTGCTTCTCATCCTCCTGATTTACCTTCTCCATGTCCTGGTCATAGATGTGAGATTTGATCTATGTCAATGGGCAGCCCAGGAGGGGAAAGCTCTTAACTTTGTTCCTGACTCTGACTAGCTTCCTCCTAGTTCCCTTCTGTTGGTGGCATGTAGTTTCCATGTCTTCCACAGTGTCTTCCCAGGGTGAGGGTCAGGGAGGGGGTTTGTACAAAAAAGCACAAACTGGAAAGGGCTTCCAGAATAGAAGTGGCACCCAGTCTGGAGAACTCTGCCTCCCAGTGCTCTGGCTGTGCTTTGCTCTTGGCAACGTTGCAGGAAGTAGAGGGAGCTGTGATTGTCCACTCCCCTAAGATAAGGAGGAGCAAGGGAGTGAGCATTTTTAAGCCTGTGGAAGGTTGTCACTGAGAGGACCAGAGAATACTGGGAGTCGAGTTTGGGGTTCCCTGACACAGGCTGTCCTGGAAAAGCCCTTCCCAGCTGAGGCCCGAGATCCTGGAATTGGAGGTGGGGTGGGACTTGAGGAAGGCTGCAGAATCTTTACAAATAGGTCCTTTTGTTCTAAATAGCATTGGGTGGGGTTTGACCAAGAAAAGGAGGACTAGTCAGCGGGTGGCTGGGAATTCACCCTGGAATCAGTAGTCAGGTGGGAGTGTGGTGTCCAAAGAGGGGGAGAATGTAATCCTGCAAGGGGAGCCTGACCCTACAGAGACAGGGAAGCCCTTTTTCTGCCCCAGCTCCCAGATCTGCCTTGCCTTATTTTTGGAGACAGCACAGGAAGTGGGCCTTCACAATGTCAGGATACAGGAAGCTATCGGACTATTGAAGGCCACTTCCTGTGAGCTGGTCATTCACATACATTTGTCACCAGCTATCAGGCCTTCTGGGCTCTGCCATTGTCTGAAGGGGCTACAAAAGGTTGGGGGCTGCCAGTAGAGGCTGTTAGACACAGAATGCCCCATTGTGCTGACCTGGCAGCACCCTGTGGGGTGGGGAGGAAGGTAGAGGGTATGAAGGGGCCTCTTGTCTCTCATTGTCATTGGCTGCACAATGGGGTTGCTCTGAGAAACTCGTGGGAGCCCAAGCTCCTGGATGAAGGACTGGCCCCAGCAGGAGCCTGATTTCCTGAGAAGCAGCGGGCTTCATGGGCATTTGACGAGGGTCAGTATGATAGAAAATGGACTTGAAGGCAGCAGACCCTGATTCTGACCAGCAGAGCACCCTATCTTTGGCATCAGGCCAGCTCCTATAATACAATAGGCGGGGCTACCTCGGAGACTGACTGTCACGAGAGACAATCTGGACATGTTTAGCTGGGTACCTGGCTAAGAACCATGTCATTGTTTTCATGTTTGTTTGTTTGTTGTTTGACCATGCCCAGCAGTGCTCAGGGGTTATGCCTACCTCTGAGCTCAGAAATTACTCAGGGCAGTATGACAGCCATATGGTAGGCTTGGGGAACCATACGAGATGCAGGGAATGAAACCCAGGTCGGCTGTATGTAAGGCAAACACACTACCTGCTGTTCTATCACTCCAGCTATCACTCCATAAGAACATGAAACCAATGGATGTACTTTTCAAATTCAATTATTACTAACTTTGTAAACATGGTACTTTAATGGAAAAAAATTTAAACTAATAACCCATCAGAACAAGGAATTAATATGTTATTATTATTATTATTATTTTTTGTTTTTTGGGTCACACCCGGCAGTGCTCAGGGGTTACTCCTGGCTCCATGCTCAGAAATTGCTCCTGGCAGGCACGGGGGACCATATGGGGCACCGGGATTCGAACCGATGACCTTTTGCATGAAAGGCAAACGCCTTACCTCCATGCTATCTCCCAGGCCCGACATGTTATTTTAATAAAAGTAAGCTTAATATTTTGTTCAAAGGCTCCTTATCCTACCACCCTCATAGACATCCATTCCAGTTAAATTTCCACCCCACTCTCTGGTCTTCCTATGAGTGAGGAAATCTGCAAAGGCTTGGAACCCAGTGGTGCTGGACTCTCAGTCCTAACCAGACAGAGCGCCCCTCCTCTCTTGCTCAACGGAAGAGTTTACAGGTTCTTTAGCTTTGGCCTTGTGCCTTTGGCCCTGTGTGTGAGTACCTGGGTGTGTCTGAATTCTAGAAATCTGCTTCCAGCCAAGTAAATGGATTGGTAGCAAGGAAGAGAATTGTTTTTGCAGCCTAGGACTTTGCTTTGCCCAATCCTAACCAGTCAGCAGTAGGAGAGGCTGCTCTCTTCAGCAGCGTGGCTAGGGCAGAGATCCTGGGTTAGAGGATCTAACCCCTACTCTGGTCCTAGATAATTCTGACCCCAACAACAACAAAAATTTTTTTTGGATTACACCCAGCAGCGCTCAGGGGTTACTCCTGGCTCTACACTCAGAAATTGCTCCTGGTAGGCTCGGGGGACCATATGGGATGCCAGGATTCGAACTACCGACCTGCATGCAAGGCAAACACCTTACCTCTATGCTATTTCTCCAGCCCCAACCCCAGCAAAATTGTAAGGCTTGTTTGTGTCTCATTCTCTTCATTTGTGAAATACAGAGACTCATGTGTCACACTCTCCTGCAGGTTTTTGCTCAGCAGCTCTGAGATAGTATCTCTGCTTGTTGGCTCCCTGGATTTCCTTCCTTCACTGCTACCATTCCCATCCCTGCCCGAGCTGAGAACTCTTTACCACACAGCTCTTGGCTCTCAGACTACCAAAGTGATCATCAGAAGCTTTTGTGCATACCCATCCCCAAGTCCCCTCCACCATGTGGAAAGCCAATATGGGGAATTAGTGACCACATGTGAAAGAAAGTGAAATAAATGAGGGGTTGGAGTGATAGCACAGCAGGTAGAGTGGTTGCCTTGCATACAGCCAACCTTGGTTCTCTTATGGTTACCTGAGCCTACCATATGCCTGCCATACTGCCCTGAGTAATTTCTGAGCTCAGAGCTAGGCATAATCCCTGAGCACTGCTGGCCATGGCCAAACAACAACAAACAAACAAAAATAAAACAAAAAAGTGAAATAAACGAATGCTAAAAATTCAGTTTGTCATTAGCCATACTCCAAGTGTCCAATAACCTGAGCAGAGAAGATAGAACCTTTCTGAATTTTCTGTTGGATAGCATGGAAAGGACAAAGTATACCATGGAATCGTGGGGAGAGAGGATTTGGGCCGCTGAGCTTGGTGGCAAACAATGACTGTCTCTTGCCTGGAGTGTCTATAGGCCAAAACTTGGTACCTGGTCCTCTTTCTTAAGCAGAACAAGCACATAGACTGTCACATTCAGAGCCTCACCTTGAAGGCCTGGCAAGTAGGAATCTGGGCTTCAGGGCTGGGCCATCACCACGGCCTCATGGACAAATGTACTTGCTGCATATTCTATGGTTCCAGGCAGGTGTGAATCATGTTGCTTAGGCCTGGGGACTGTCAATAGGCTGCACCTCCAGACTCTCTCCCTCCTCTGCCTTCTATGCTTGCTGTTGTGACTATGACCCTTCCCATGGCCTTGATCCCAGAGCCAGTGATGCAGCCTTTCCCCAAAGGGAGGTGTAGATGCTGCATATGGCTCTTGGTCTCTCCTGATTCACCAGCTTTGGCAGCACTCTTGACCTGGCCTGGTCCCTCTAGCTTGGCAGATCTCTGGCCTCCGGAATGACTTTTGTTGCCAGCAGCCCGGTGAGCATGAGTGTTGGATCCTCCTGGCTCTTAGCTGCTTTGCTTGTCATTTACAAGGCCAGTACAGCTTCCTGACACCCTGAGGGGCCTTATTAGTCTCCTCTTTTCTCTTGGCTGGATTTCTGTCCTGATCCAACTGTAGAGCTACAGGGTTGGAATCCTGGCCTTAAACTCATATCTAGCCTCTGAAACTCCAGTTCTGAAAAATGTTCATGCTGGACATCCAGCTGGCCTCAGGTCAAGAAGGCTGGGCTAGCTCTTGCCTTTGAAGTGGCTTTTCTTTCCTGCCCTAGTCTCAGTTTACTATCCTGTCCTGCAAATGCAGATTTGTGGGTGGTGTCCCAGTGTGCCTTGAAGTTGACATTGGCCCCACGGTCTGACCCATCTCAGGGCTGGCAGATAGTCATGGCAGAGCTCAGAGGAGCTTGGTGGCAGGGCAAAGGTTGGGAGGGTCTGGGACCACATCCTAAGGTTCTCTAACTCAATTCTCTGAGTTTGCTTAGCTCCACTGGGATATTTCACAGTTCAGGACCCTCAGAGAAAGACTTAAGTCTTAAGACTTCCTCAGGGAAAGACTCGAGCAGACTTAAGACTGCAGAAGGCCAGAGTGGTGTCTCTAAAGAGGATATACCATAGGAACATAAAAATAAAATACAAAAATTCCTTACTCACACCTATATTCATTGCAGCACTATTTACAATAGCCAGACTCTGGAAACAACCAAGATGCCCTTCAACAGACGAATGGCTAAGGAAACTGTGGTACGTATACACAATGGAATATTATGCAGCCATCAGGAGAGATGAAGTCATGACATTTTTCTATACATGGATGTACATAGAATCTATTATTCTGAGTGAAATAAGTCAGAGGGAGAGAGATAGGTGTAAAATAGTTTCACTCATCTATGGGTTTTAAGAAAAATAAAAGACAATAATTCTCAGAGACAAAAGAGAGGAGGGCTAGAAGGTCCAGCTCACTACATGAAGCTCACCACAAAGAGTGATGAGTGCAGTTAGAGAAATAACTACATTGAGAACTATCATAACAATGTGAATGAATGAGGGAAGTAGGAAGCCTGTCTAGAGTACTGGCGGGGGTGGGGGGGAGAAGGGAGATTTGGGACATTGGTGATGGGAGTGTTGTATTGGTGAAGGGGGTGTTCTTAACATGACTGAAACCCAGCTACAATCATATTTGTAATCAAGGTGTTTAAATAAAGATATATATACATATCTACATATATAT
>PVKC010006978.1:0-19467 GCA_004027635.1 Crocidura indochinensis | reverse complement strand
ACTTCTGAGTGCATAGCCAGGAGTAATCTTTGAGGGTCACCGGGTGTGGCCCAAAAACAAAACAAAACAAAACAAAAAAAATTGATGGTGAGCTTTGGTATCTGCCTAAATCCAGGAGGAGACACAGCAACCCATGCCAGGTCCTTGCTGCAGAGGCCCTGCAGGGGCCATCACCCCCAGGAGGACAGTCCCGGGGCAGGTGTGCGTGAACTTCTGGAGCTCAGCTTCAGGCAGGTGATTTCTGGTATTTCAGTTGTCCAATAGCCTGAGTCACACACAGCCTTGAGGTGAGAAGGCCTGAGAACTCTGGCACAGTGACTTTGAAATGACTGGTAGGTTCTGTTATGGAAAGAGCATGGCCGAAGGGCCTGAGTTCCAGCAAAGGACCTGAGTTCCAGCCTGGCACTTACTTCAGCTTTACCTCATTGTCAGAGCTCAACACCCATCTCTGAAAGTACCTGAGACCCAACTTTTTCTTTAGTTTCATAGTTTCACTGATGGCAGTCACCAGTGAAATCATATTGGCTCTAAAGTCTAGTTTTTCTCTGCTTCCTAACTGTTCCCCACAGGGACTCCGACTTCTGTACTGAAAGCCTTGGGGGATGTGACTATGTGTTTATTTATTCATGGATGTCTAGCCTGAAGGCTGTGGAAAAGCCCTGGGTCTCCGGAAAGAGCTCAAATACAGGCCTAGTGCTGTGCCAGGGCCCTCAAACTCACACACAGGCTGAGTGCCAGGCGGATGCTGTCTCCTTTCTTCCCACCCATCAGGAATCATGTGGAGTCCTGTGATGCCTTGGAGAGAACATTCTGCTTAAACCCTAATCACTTGATACTTTGTCATTGGCCCTTTAAGCTCTGTTGGTCCTGCTAGCAGCTCCTCTGTGCTCCTAAAACTCTGAACCCATGGTGGTAGCTTGGTGATCTCTGTCTGCCTCCCCTTATCCAGTACCCTGCTTCTCTTGCATACGTGCACACCCCCTACCTATGTCTCCTTACCCATCAGGGCGCTGGGGATGGTGGTGGTAGCCCCATTCTCCTCTAAGTGTCACAAACACCTTTGCTCTGAACTCTGATTTAGCCCCATGTGGAATAGACTTTTCTACCAAAATATCAATCCCCTTTTGGAAAAGGACTTCTTGGAGGGCCTCAAGGGATCTATGAGAGGCTCTCAGTTCCTGTCCTGAATCCAGGGATTTCTGATCTCTGGGGAAGCAGGAACAAGAACAACTTAGGATCCCCAGATCAGGTTCCATGGGGAACAGGTGAGGCCCGATCGAACCTGAGAAGCAGGTGTAGTTCCAGCCACCAGCTCCACAGTAGTCTTTGGTATCTGAGAGTGGTGGAAACAGAGACCTGGCTGGTAGGTAGGTATGTTGAGGAGATTGTGGAGACATGACCCTGGCCAAAGTAGGAAGCTGAGTAGGAGAGTTAGGAGGTATTGGTGAGTTGAAAGTCCTGAAAAATCTTCCTCTCACCAGATCATATGGCTGTGTCCCTCTGAGCTGCACTTCCTCTTTGGGCTCTCCCCACATTAAATAGGGAGAACACAAACTTAGATTTAGTCACCTCCTCATGGCTGGAATGATGAAAATCTAAGTATGGTGGTGGCAGAAAAAGAGGGTGGAGTGAGCTCAGTTAAAGATTGTTTGAAGAATGGTATTGGGGGGAACCGGGAGGTGGCGCAGGAGGTAAGGCGCCTGCTGCCTTGCCTGCTAGCCTAGGATGGACCACAGTTCGATCCCCCGGTTCCCACATGGTCCCCCGTGTCTGCCAGGAGCGACTTCTGAGCGCATAGCCAGGAGTAACCCCTGAGCGTCACTGGGTGTGGCCCAAAAACCAAAAAAAAAAAAAAAGAATGGTATTGGGGATAGAGGCTCTGAAGGGTGGCGAGAGTTGGGAGGGAGGTCTGGAGGAGTTCCCAGGGAGGAGTGGAGTCTCCCTCAGGACAGGTGTCCCTGTGAGAGGTTCTGGAAATCAGGCTTATGTGCCCCTCCCCCCACAAGCTCCCTGTGCTCCCAGGAAAGTGAATGTGTTGGCTGGAGCCCCAGGTCATGGATAGTCAGTGGAGGGAGAACATGGACTGTATGTGCAGGAAGAAGTCTTGAAAGTTGCTCCAGGAATTTTGGAGTTGGTGACTCCGAGAGGAGGTGGCCAGCAGCTTTAGTTCACCCCAAACAAAAGGAAGGTGTCCTCGGGACCTGCAGAGCATCCTTCCAGCCTTCTCCATCTGTGCAGAGACACTCAGACCCCAGGATTATTTATTGAAGTCTACTACAGAGTTCCCTTACCCATCCATGGCTCCCTAACTCATCTGGGCTCTGATGGGTCCCAACACTTTTTCCCCACCTCCAGCCCAGCCACCCATACCAGAGCATTAGCCCAGGCCCAGCACCCTGCTGTCCCCTCTTCTTTCTGCCCCACCCCTGAGAAAGTACAGGGCAGAGGCCCCCAGGGCTGAACAGGAAATGCTCTGGGTCAGCCAGGCTATTTTCTCCCAAAGAACTGGGAGCCAGGGGTAGGGGAGGGAGCAGCCAGTCACAATGGCCTTGGCTGTTTTCTGCCTCTGTAACTTGGAGGCAGTAGTTCTAGGTCTCAGTGTCTCTGTCCTGCCTCTCTTTGTCTCTCTTGGACTTCAGGGTCATTTGTACCCTGTATTTTTGCCACTTGGCACTTCATAATTGCCTCACACCCTTCACCCCCAGCTCGGGGACATCTGTTCTAGAACTACTTTCCCTGGCCCTGCTGTGAGATTCCCTTTCCCCATGTGTAGGATGCTCTCCATGCTCCCCTCCCTGTTTGCAAGTGCTCCCCTTCATGTGTTCCCCTTTGTGCTGTATATAGATGCTTCCCTCCCCAACGTGCGGATGCTGCCCTTCCCCATGTCCCAGTGTTCTTTGAGCATGATGCAGTATGTTGTTGTGTCTCCTCCCAGCTGCACTGTGAGCACTAAGCATGGGTTCCTGCCTATCCTGTTCTCAGCATCTGCACACATGATTAGTCTACATGCCCCCTATGTCCTGGTGCTTCCTTTGTTTGTCTTCTCCTGTGCTGGGCACCAGAAGAGTGCAGAGTTCAGTCTTTCCAGTCAGGCTAGAGAGACCATTGAGGAGAGTCACAGAGATGGCACCTGTTTGAGCCTACAGGTGAAGCCAGGAGGACCTCTCCAAGGATTTGACACTATCTTTTTTGTTTGTTTTGGGGCCACAGCCAGCAGTGCTCAGGGCTTACTCCTGGCTCTGTGTTCAAGGATCAGGGATGCTAGGGATGAAGTGCCAGGGATCAAACCTAGGTTGTGCAAGACAAGTGCTCTGCTTGTAAAACTAGTTCTCTAGCCCTGACACCTGTCTGAATTTGGAGGATGGAAGAGAAATCTAACAGGTGTTAGATGTGGAAGCATCATCTGGACAGCCTGGGTGACAGGGCAGAGCCAGGGAGAGGAAGGTGAAGCCAGTTAGAGGTGATTGTGTAAGACCCTTCCTATGAGCACTTCTGATGCTCTGGTGGTAGAACCTGAGACCTGGTTCCACTGACACTCAAGGGTCAGTCAAAAGGCACAGTGATGGGTGGAGGTAGATCTTTACTGACAGCAAGCCAGCAGATTGGAAGCTGGTGGATTCATGTCCTCATCTCATCAAAGCAGCCAACTGTCTTGTGCAGTCATGAGAAGAAAATTTTATAGGGAAAGAACAGGAAAGAAAGGGTGGGTTGCAGACTGGTGGGCTCCAGAACAAACAATCAGTTTCTTCAACAATGAGTTCCCTCCTGGGCTAGTCTCCTGAGACATACCTCATCTGATCTGCAAACTTAAACAAAGTCAGGGTTAAGCTTTTGGGGCAAAATAAAGAGTACTGTCCTTTTAAGGCTTTATTATTATTATTTTTAACCCAAATACAAGTGCTTAGGAGTTTGCTTATCCTGATTTCTTTGGGCCAGTTTCAAATGCCCACTCTCAGTTGTCATTTCCATAATATTGAGGGAAACAGTGCTGAGTCCTCAGATCTGGTGACTTACCGCTGAATGGGGTCATCATGGGGGCAGAAGAGGGGGGCTGTGGAATAGAACAAAATTACCTGGTGGAAAAATATTTGGAATGGCTTCACTGTCTAGCAGAGTTATTTGGAATGTGTGATTTTAAATCTAGAATATAAGTTTGAACATCCTTTGTTTATAAAAAAAATAAGAATTAGTTTTGTGGAGGCACAAAGGGCAAAAATACTTGGAAGAATTGAAATCACTATCTGAAATGATAAACATGATAGAAAATGAAAAACCTGATCTAAAATGACTTCTGTTCCCCTCCCCTCCCCCTTCCCCCCAAACCACAAAAGCCTCCCAGGGAAAAGAAGATCTACAAAACAAAATAAAATGATTCTCATTTTACTCACTGTTTTCTTCATTTCTAGATTGTTTTTTTTTTTCTAGATTTCTGGATTCCTTATCCATTTGGAACAGTCATTTAACAGGACTCGGGCCTATCGATTCTCTTTCTGAAAGGAAATGTCATCTAGGAGGTTTGCTTTAGGGGCTTACTTGACTTGCATGTGACATCCCCAAGGATGTGTGACTCATAAGACATCAAAAGGACTCACCCACTTGACTGGGGGCTGGTTCTTTAGATTCTTTAATTTCCAAAAAAAAAATACATGGTCATGAGGATGAAAATGATATAGAGGAAAGACATTTGGGTAGGGTGACCTGTTGCAGACAAACTCATATTAGAATAGAACTTAGAGGCAACATAATTTTCAGGGAGGATTTTGGGCCACACTCAGCTATGCTCAGAGCTTACTTCTGACTCAGGTGTGAGGATCACTCCTGGAGGTACTTGGGAGAAACCTTATGTGGTGCTGGGCACTGAACTAACTGCAACTGTTGGCTGCATAGAGGGCAAGCATCTTGCTCTTGTATTGCCTCTCCAGCCCTTTAACATGATTTTTGATAATCCTTTCTTAAGAGTGTTCTGACATGGCACCCTGGCTGAGGCCTGAAATGGTGGCTCTGCCATATATAGTCAATGGGTCTTAATTTGATTTTCTTTGACAGGAATGGGGGGATTGCTTTTATCTGCAACAGAGCAATTGACAAGGCCAGTCAGAGGTATCTATTGGCATACGTTAGCCAATACGTTAGTCTGTTTTGGGGTGTGAGTCATTGTCTCAGTTTTTTCTGTTGGTTGGAGTTTCCTAGTAGAATGAAATTTCCAGTGATACCCAGAGTACTGATAATTATTAAACCACTTGGGATGTAAGAGCAGCTCAACTATCACTATTAGAACTTTAGTAGGAAAAAACCAAGCATTATTAAAAACATCCTGATCACTTCAGCTCCTTTTTTCAGTTCAGGTAGGAAAAGCTTTCACCCTTTTTGAAAAGTTTGTCCACAAACACTCCCAAATTCCAGCAGTTACCTGCTGCCCTGGGCATCCAAGCAGAATTCACCTACCACGTCTCTGTGGGGCGCTTCCCTCTTCCTCACACACCTATTGTGAAGTGTTTGGACAGCTCTGTCTCCCTGGCAGACACCATGTGTAGCAGAGAGTTGGACCTGTTCAGTCCTTCTGAACCTATCAGAGAGTGGTCCCTTTGTCCTGCTGTGTTCCTTCATGCTCTGGTTTTAACACAGTCTCTGTACCAGAATGTGGCCCTGTGAAATGTATTTCCAACATTTTAGTGAGTCTGGGACAAAACCACTTTGAGTACTTAGGAAGATGGCCAGAGAGGTTTGTGAGGGCAGAGAGGATCCCCTTGTGTTAACAGTTGTTCCCATAGCAGCTCTCATAGATGTCTGGTCAGACTATATCCTTTCTCAACAATGCTGCTTTCCTTTTTGATGTCCTGGGTGATATATCATGGCTACTTGTGCAGCAGCTTCCAGCAACCAATAATTATGCTTTACATTTCCCCCCCCTCTTTTGGGGGGGGTGACACCAAGGTAGTTGTCAGGTCTTACTCCTGGTTCTGTGCTCAGGAATCTTTCCTGGTGAAATGGATCATATGGGATGCCAAGGCTTGAACCTGATAGATCATATCTAAGTCCAGCACCCTACTGGCTGTACTATTGCTCTTTTATACTATTACTGGCCTTGCTTTCTGCCCTTCTCTGAAGCAGAAGCCTCCTCTTTTTCAGATGTCCTGTGAATGTCAAGGACCATGAAAACATCATGGTGTTTACCTGCATCTTAACTTGAGATGTGTAATTTCTTTATTTTACTTTCTGGGGTATCCTCTGGGGCAACCCATGTTCTCTCTTGAACATGTTAACTTTCTCTTTTCCTCATATTCTTTAGGTAAAAAACATTTCACCTGGAAAATAAATAAATAATAGGAATCTGTAAATGTTTAAATGTTATGTTAAAATGTAAATGTTTAAATGTGTAAATGTTTACCTTTTTCCCTTGGAGAGGACTAAGATTCCAGGTAGTGCAGCTTACTTTGCCTTTGGAGCTGACATACCAGGTGGGAAAGTATGGGCCTCTTGAGTCTTTTTTAGGCCACATGGTGATGCTCAGGAGTTTCTCCTGGCTATATGTTCAGAAATTGCTCCTGGCTTGGGGGACCACATAGGACGCCGGGGGATTGAACCGAGGTTCATCCTAGGCTAGCGCTGGCAAGGCAGATGCCTTACTGCTCTGCGCTACCACTCCAGCCCCATCTCTTGAGTCTTCTCTGAGTTCCTGACCAAATACCCTCATTAATGTTGCTGTTGTTATTTGTCACTTGTGAAGAGTTCTTGCTCAGGCTTGATGGCCACTGGTCATCAAATACAAGTCATTTGCTAGCATATTCCCTGCCTATGACCTGTTGAAGATCTTGTCACACTGTTTTTCATCTGTAGGGAGGACTGTGCTGGATTTAGGTAGAAGAGACCTGGAGCTTGTCATCTGGCTGGTGAAGGAGGGTGGCTCAATATTTCCCCTCTTCCCTGCTATTAGCCAGAAACTTTCTTTCTGTTCCAGAAAGTGTCAGCTTGTGTTGTAACACAGAGGCAGTGTGTACATCTGTCCCAGATGACGTTTGAAGCTTCCTGGGAGAGGTCACAGGCCCCACACTTGCCTGAAGACAAGGCAGCTAAATCCCAGTTTCTTAAGAAAGTTAGCTACTAGCTACTGGCATGTAGAAGGAAGCAGACTATGCCCATGTTAGTACTCACAGACTTTTGCTTGCTTTTCTGGCACACAAAGCATGGACACCTTATTAAATTAGGCAAAGCCAACACCAAGACCTCAGTTAGTTTCATTTGCCCAGTATTGAATGCCTCTGACACTCCATAGTGCAATCAGATGTTCAGAGCTTCTTTAATGGGCAGGGATAGAGGATTTACTGTAAGTCTGTAGCTGGGGATCTGTATTTGTATTTGACATATAATAATCCAGGCTTTTCTTTCCTCTTATTCTGCCATTCTCCAAGGTCCCAGAATTACTGATGAGTTTTGGGGCTGCTCAAACAAGCTATATTCCCCTTTTTATCAGGAAATAATTCCTCCTTTGCCTCTGGAGATCGTAAATCCCAAGTAAGAGGCCTGTTACTTATGAATATGAATCTTTTTCTGACATACTTGGTCTCCACTGTCAGCCCCCTTTCCCCAATTTTAATATCCTTATTGTGTTAGACACAGTTCTTCTGTAGGACAGATTTCCCAGTTACAGACTTCAATAGAGTGGAATAAGATTCAGATCTTACAAGGGCAGAGTTGCTGATGCTGCAGCAGCTTCTAGTGGCATTACCAGTGGGTGAAGGTTAAAGTTTTGGAGCAGTGGTCCTCAAACTACGGCCCGCGGGCCGCATACTGTATTTGTTTCCATTTTGTTTCTTCACTTCAAAATAAGTTATATGCAGTGTGCATAGGAATTTGTTCGTAGTTTTTGTTTTTACTATAGTCTGGCCTCCAACGATCTGAGGGACAGTGAACTGGCTCCTGTTTAAAAAGTTTGAGGACCCCTGTTTTGGAGCATCATTACATTCACCTCATCACTCTCCGTGTTATCAAACAAAATGACTTTTCTTTATTAGACCTCTGTACCTTGAAAAAAAGCTTGCTTCTTCCTCTCATCCTGATAAAATAATATGAAAGTCTACACACAAGGAACTTAACCATCTTCACCACATTTATTTATTGGCAAATAGATAAGCTGCAAAATAGTAGAGTTAAACTAGTCACAAGTCATTGCTTTCTTTCTTTCTTTCTTTCTTTCTTTCTTTCTTTCTTTCTTTCTTTCTTTCTTTCTTTCTTTCTTTCTTTCTTTCTTTCTTTCTTTCTTTCTTTCTTTCTTTCTTTCTTTCTTTCTTTCTTTCTTTCTTCCTTCTTTCTGTTTTTGTTTGTTTGTTTCTTTCTTGTTTTTGTTTGTTTGTTTGGGGGCTACACCTGACAGTATTCAAGAGTTACTATTGGCTCTGCACTCAGGAATTGCTCCTGGTAGGCTTAGGAAACCATATGAGATGTTGGGGATAGAACCTGGGTTGGCTATGTGCAGGGCAAGAATCCTACCTGTCATGCTATTTCTCCAAACCCCATGGTCATTGCTTTCTTGATCCAAGAGTGTACTGGGGACAACCACATTTCAGTTGGAAATAACTTTTCATTATAGTCTTTGGACTATAGTTGAAAAATCTAATGAATTGTCTATCTACTAAAGATAAGATCTAGGATTTTTTTAAAAGGGGGAACAATAGTGAATTCTCTATAGTCACACACTGAAGTAGCCACAGACAGGAAAACAGCAAAAGTTCAAAGTAAAAGTTCTATAGCTACTCTATTACAAGCTAGTGATTTTAGGATTGCCCCAAGTTTATAGGGAAAGAAGACCTAGACAGAATAGAAGGAAGTTCTTGGAAGAGCACCCCAGGCAACTTTTCTTTATTTATAGACACAGAAGCAGCCACACATGACTGATCAATGACCTTTAATAGACTCATTATTGTTTCATTATCCATTATTGTTTCTCTGGCTTATTCAGAGAGGTATGAGAGCCAGGAAAGAAAGGAGACAACCTTCATAACAAACAGCCACATCAACCAGGGGGGTTTAGCTGAATATTTTCTGATCCATGATTGGCTCACTGCTATAGACTGCTATAGACAGTCTCCTGACTGGCTTGCCAAATTGTAAGGGTCTGGTTCTACTGCCGATTGAGGGCCAATCAAATGAGAGAAATGGTAGTGGGTCAAGAAAGAGCTTTTTTGACAACATACCAGCAGATTGGAAAATATGAATTCATGTCCTCCAAGTAACCATCTTGTCTGTGGAGTTACTAAAAGCATTTTTATAGGGAAAGAACAGGAAAGAAAGGGTGAGCTTCAAACCTGAGTGAGGAAACAATAAATTCCCTTATGGGTGAGTCTCCTGAGGCATTTTGTGCCTTTTTCTTTCTTTTTTTTTCATTTTTGAGTCACACCAGGCAGTGCTCAGGGGTTACTCCTGGCTCTGTGCTCAGAAATTGCTTCTGGGACCATATGGGATGCCGGATTCTAACCAACAAGTCCTGGGTTGGCCGATTGCAAGGCAAATGTCCTACTGCTGTCCTATCACTCCAGCCCCCTGCATCTTATCTACAAACCTAAACAAAGTAAGGGTTAGGCATTTGGGAACATCTGCCCAAAATGAGGAACATCTTTCAAAATGAGGAACAGCAGCCTTTAGGTTTTTGTGGGAATAGGGAAGACACAAATCTTCTCTAGGAATTTGCTTCTTATAATTTCTATGGGCAGGTTTCTGTGGCATTCAGATAATTTGACTACTTTATACTATCCTGTCTCTATTTCTTGGCAAACTGTCGTTCTGTCAAAAATAATCAAGTCTCCTTTCGAAGAATCAGATTCTTCCAATTCAACCAAATCACATCAAAACCTTTTGTGAAATCACTCCACAGTTGACATCATTTTTTTAGGATCTTTCAGGACAAAAAGAGGAAAGTTTGCCTTATATTTGATGTTATGTAATAACATCTTTTCTGAAGAAGACCTCAAACTTTCCTGAATTGACCATAATGTCTCAGTGGATCATTGTTTTTCAGCTGAAGAAATCAAGGATCCAGGATCAAATGAACGAACTGTTTCTATGTACCCATGGCCATATGTTAGAACTGGGTTGAACTCTAGCACATCTGAGTTCCTACTCTGAGCTGGGTGTCCGGTCCCTTCCCTGTGGCGCAGAGGCAGCTGTAAGTGGAACCTGGGTTGCTTGTTGCTGACCAGTACTATTCTCCTGGAGGAGTTTCCTGAGGGTAGGATGGAAGTGGGCCCTAAAAACCCAGAGGTTGTGCATTGTTTAATTGCACCTGGAGGGTGAGCTCATGTTGACAGACAGCAGGGAAGGCAGAGCCAGGCCTGAGCAGTTCCCGTAGTCCAAGACCCTATTCCATGTTTGTCCCCTCTCTGAATCCTTGACTGAAAGGATGCCAGAGACCAGGAAAGTCCCTTGGTTTCCCTCTCTGAAACTGACAATTGAGTTAGAGGGGGGTTCCCCTAAATACAGTATGCTCCATATTTGTCCTGTAGAACACTGTCACGAAAAGAGTTGTATGGCCAATAAGCAGGGAAAAGTAGAAGGTCTCCTTCAGGAGACACAGCAGCATTTTGAGAACTCTGAATCCTGAAGTGGAGAAACACTTGTTAGCCCATATTTTCTGGTTCTTGTACTTATTTATCAAAGTTCTCATCTCACGTACTTTGTGCCTGTCTCATTTCACACTTGGTTCTCCTCATGGTCACTGGGAACTGTTGGAAATGCTGGATTAGATCATTTATCTCTCAAATCTACCCCTGAAAATATAAGTTCATTGAGGTGAGCAGGCTATTTTTGACATTTCGTGTGTGTGTGTGCGCTACGTATGGGGATGGGAGCTTCTATGGGGTATTCAAGGGACCCTAGACCAGAGAGAAGAGCCCCTGCATTAGAACTCTTTCAGAGTAGAACTAGTACCTTTTATCTCATTATCCTTAGCACAGCTCCTGGAATCCAGGACAGATCCAGAAGCATTTTCTGATCAAAGATGGATGGCTGGAGTCCTGGAGCTGGTGTGGAGGAGGAACTGGAGAGATGAGATTCCCTCTTATCTCTTGATCCTAATAATGGTAAACATTATTGAGTTCTCACTACACATCTGGTGCTTTTTTTAGTTCATTCTTTGATCCCCACAAGAACCTTTAATGTAGATATTTTTGCCTTTGTGTTTTGCTGATGGCAACATACTGAGCCTTTGGGGATGGGAAGAGAACTCAAAGGGCTAGTGCATATGTTTTGCATGTAGGATCTTCAGTCCCTAGTACTACATGATTCTCTAAGCAGTGCCAGGAGCGACCCCTGAGCAGTGCTCTAGGGTGAACCTTAAGTACTCTTAGGCATGGCCTCCAAATAAAAGGGAAGAAAGACAGCAGTATTAAAGAGATTGAATAACCAGCCTGCCCGGTTCCAGGACACCAACTCTCAAATTCTCTGCTGTTCCTCCTCTTGGGACTGCTGATTAGTGAATACATATGGGGGTAGGTGGAGGAGGATTGAGGAGATGCAGGTCTCAGGAAACCAGAGGGCTATAAAAATACAGCAGGGAAGATTGTCAAAGATAAGGTAGCAGAGGAGCTTGGAATCCTTTGTGGGGTGAAGGGCAGGGCAGATGTGCACCAAGTTGGAACTCTAGATCCTGGAGACAGCTTGATGTGTGTGTGTGGGAAATACATTCACTTCTTTCCAGCTAGTACACCATGTTACAGGCTCTATCCCAGAGACTAGAGAATAAACATAAGATGAACCAGGTGTCTACCCTTTTGATTTTAATTTCCAATAGAGGGAGACAGACACTGAACTGATAAGCAAATCCACCATACAAAGAGTGAAAAGAGCGCATGATCCAAGCTTCCTTATAGCTTTGCCAAAGTGTTCAAGGTTTGGTTGTTGACCCAGTGCTCAGGTGGGAAGTCACCTTCAGTGCTCCCTTGGGTCTCTGCAATGTGACTGTCAGGAGATCACAGCCCAGAGACAGAGAAGCTTTCGACCACCAAGTCCTTTTGAATTCAATTCTCTAGCTTAGAGCCCTGGGTGTCCTGGGGGCAGGAAACAGGTGTGCCCTTAGACCAAAGCAGAGTGAAATAGAGCTGAGTAAAGGAATATGAGAAAGCTGTGAAATAAGAGAAGTTGGAGTAGGGGGTGGGCTGCATTTGAGAACATAGGGTCCAGCTAGACCCCAAGCCCAGGAAGTGCCTGTGGGACATCTCCTGGACAGGGGAGGTGCTAAATTTGTTCTGGTTCCTGGGAGCTCAAGTTCAGTGATGGAGCTAGTGGGATGTAGTTCATGCCAGGGCTGCTTAGAGGGAAGATTTCAAAGTAGTTCCCATCTTGAGAAGCAAGAAGAGACTGGCTGCTTGGCCATGTCTGTCCTGGATAGAGAACCATGAAGAGGAGTAAAGCATTGCCAGTGTGGTGATAATAGAATTGATGAGCCCTAGTCTGTCTCATTCTTCCAAGAACTGATGTAGACAGCACACTTCTTTACTGTTCAAACCTGGAGTGCCTGCTAACCCACCCCCACCACATTAGCCTTCTGCACCTAAGCAAATGGCAGGGCAAAGGCAGGTCAGAGCATCCATTCTCGCTTTGGTATTTTTGTGTGTATGTGTTTTTTTGGTTAGTGTGTTTGCTGTTGTTCTGGGGTCATGCCAAGCAGGGGTCAGGGATTATTCCTGGCTCTGTGCTCAGGAATCACTTCTAGTAGACATGGAAGACCATATTGAATGCTGGGGATCAAAGCTGGGTCAGCCAAGTGCAAGGCAAATGCTCTACCCACTGCACTATCTCTCTGGTCTGTTTTTGTGTTTGTTTGGTTGTCTGTTTAGGAGTTATACATGGTGGTGCTGAGGCTTCTTGGTGGTATTCAGGATTATAGTGCATTAAGAAGCAGACCCAGGTCATTTGCATGCAAAGCCCAAGTTTAACATGTTGTTCTTTCTTTCTGAATCTATTCTACCCTTTGTTAGAAAACTCTAGCAGCTGGTATTGACATGATATACAGAGGGTAGGAGGTTTGCCTTTGCATCTGACCTAGGAATGATCCCTGCCACCACATATGGTCCCCGAACCTGCCAAACATGATCCCGAGAATAGAGGCAGGTATAAGCCTTGAGTTTGGCCCCAAAACAAAACAAAAACTAGAACAAATGAAACAGAAAAGAACCTCCAACAACAGTCCACTTCCTTTTTTGAATCTTGGGATCAGGATGGAGTATGTTGCACAGAGAGTCGGAAAAATTCCTTAGTTTCCAGAACTCTCCATCTGAGCAGGGAAGCATCTGGAGGCCACTCCAGTTTGGTACCTACCTGTGTTGGACACTCCAGTGCTGAGTGAGTCACTCTGGCTCTGCTTGTGCCAGAGCCTCCGAACCTTGCAGGAGAAATGTGTAGTGTATTTGAGACTCTTCACATGGTTCTCAGACAGCAATAGGAATAACTTCTTTCCAGGAGAGTAAATATAGATGGGCCCATCCTTTTGGAGGAGGATGTGACAAATGGGACCAGAGGCAGAAGCAGAAGTGAGAAACCAAGGGACCCAGACCTAGACCCTATGGATTGGCTGTACTGACCCTAGGTGAGAGGTCATGCTCATAATTCTGGCTGAAGAGACATCTATGATCAAGTGTACTGGCATGTGTATGGGCATGGTGTCACTTAGGGTAACAAGGTTGCATAGGCAGAATGGGGGTGATGCTGCTGTTTTAGTGACTATACAGGGTTACTACCACCCTATGGATGTCTCCTTTGCCCAGCCTATTGTTGAGTGTGCTTTCATGTGTGTTCCCCCACCAAAGACTTTATCTAGCTATGGGAAACATATACTCAACTCCCCAAGGGTGGGGTGGAAGTTTGGAGAGTTGAGAGCTCTAGACCACACACAGACAGGAACAAAGAGAATTATGTCAACTTCCTTGCATCCCTGGGAGGGGGGGGGGAGTTCTATTCTAGGTTGTCTCAGAGGGTCTCATTGGAACTAAGCCTCAGTTTCCCACAACAGACCTTTCTACAGACAACCCCTGTATTAATTTCCAGCCTTGTTCTTTTCTCTTATGGGAGCTCCCTGGGATTAATTCCCATATATGACACTTTGCACACAACCCTTCCTCAGATTCCACTTTGTGGGGAGATCCAAACTAATACTTGCACACAATTGAGCTGTTGTTAACTGCTTGATGAAAAATGTAGGGGGAAGAGGTGATTGCTTTGGAATGGCTCCCACAGCTGCTCTCAGAAGCGAGTACAAGGGGCCAGAGAATACAGGGTATAACAGGTAAGGTGTTGTCTTGCACACAGGGTACCTGACACCTAAGCTGGTCCCCTGAACACTACTAGAAGTGAATCCTAACATAAAGTTATTGCTCAGTGGGCTGATAAATGCTTTGTATGCAGAAAGCCTGGGTTCCACCGGGAGCACTGTGTGGTTCCTGAGTTTCACAGTGCTGGGAGTAGCTTTTGAATACCACCAGATATAGCCCCCAAACAAAAGCAAACAAAAACAAACCAATATTAATAGTCACTACTGTATGCTTTGTAAACTAAAGACCCAACAAACACAACTGGTAGTCTGATTGCTTTTTTTTTATTTTAATGCAGGCAGATTTACAGAAGGGGCTCTGTCTCTGGAGTGCTCAGGTGTTTGCTATCCTCACTCTCCCTCTGAAACTGGCATTCTGGTCTATTTGACCTGCAGAGGGCCTGGCCTAGCTCAGCAATCATAGCCGGCAACCTGCTAGTCGGGTTTACTCATGCTTATCAGCTCCTGTGTTTGCTCAGGATGGGCACAGGCCTCCCCCCCCCTCAGAAAACAAGAAAACATGTTTTGCCAGTGACTGGGTGGAGTGGGGTGGCCTCCCTGGCTCCAGGCCGGCCCCCCAGCAAGGCTGCCAGTAGGCAGGCAGCCTGTTGTTGTTGGAGTGGAGAGTTGGCCCGCTGGCCGCCTGTTTCCTCCAGCTGTCCAAGCACAGGGGGCTGGGGAGGAAGCCCCCAGTCTGCGGGGCCCTAGCTGAAGCCCCTGTCACAACATGGGAACAATGGCCTTGTAGTCTAGTGGTTGGGTAGAAGGGCAGTCCTCTTTGTACCCTGCTCCAACAGCCACAGAGCAGGCTCATGGGTGGCTGCCCTCTCCTCACATACCTTTTGCTCCTGCCTTATTTTCTACCTTGTCAGGCTCACTATCTCCCACCAAAGGGCCAAGGCAAACAGCAGCCTCAGGAAATGTCTCTGGGCTGTTGCTGGGTCCCCAGTGCCCTGGGAGACTGCCAAACTGGAGGAGGGGACCAGAGAGGGACCAACAATGCACAGGCTCCGTTCTGAGACTAGAGCTAATGGGTTGTGCTGCTATGTTCCCTAAGGACTACTTGGTCACTCTGCCTCTTTGTATCTTCACACCCAGCACAAGACCTGGCATGGAGAATGTGTCACCAGATTGAGGAAAGATTAAATGTATGAATTGGTTTATTTTCCAGTCTTCTAGCTTCTCATCTGTAGAATAGGTACCTCAGAGGTTGTTATTGAAATTAAAAGTACATCTTGATTTTGTTTTTGCTCTTTGAGCCACACCTGGTGGTGCTTGGGGGACCATAAAGGGTGCTGGGAATTGAACCCAAGATGGCTACATGCAAGGCAAATGCTCTACTTGATGTACTATTGATCTTGATTTTTTTGCCTGTAGATGATACAATACAATGAACCCACCCAAATAGTATATGATAACTGCTGTTGCTATTATTATCAGTGTATGATTTGGAGCAGGTTTTACTATATTTATAGTTAAAGGTTTATTCTGCCTCAATGGGTACAGTAAATGGCACTTAAGATGCCCACCTACTCACAACCCCCTGAATTACAGATGCAATCCTGGGATTCTGGTTAGGAGGTGAGCAAGTAGTTTGGGGGACTCGTGTTTGTAGGTCCTTCCTTATTCAGTGACCCTGTATTATCTTTATAACCACCCTCTGGAGATGTTGTTATCCTCATCTTATAGTTGGGGACACTGAGGATCAGAAAGACAGACTCAAATGGTCAAGGTTACATGGCTTGTAATTTATGGAGACATTTGGGTCTTTGTTTTAGAAAAATTAAATTGTTCTCATTTTATTGTTCTTCATGGCCCAGAGATTAAGATGAGCATTTAAAATTGTACACTTATACTTGTTGGTGGAATTTGTTCTATCCATAGTTTGGCACCCAGGATTATAACGGGAAGTAAAGATGGAGTGAGTGCTGATCCAGGGATGGAAACTGAAGAGAGCTGAGTTCAGCAGGAACTAGAACTTCTAGGAAATTGTGTTCCTAAACACAAGGAAAAGCCTAGAGGCAAAGTGTGTGTGTGTGTGTGTGTGTGTGTGTGTGTGTGTGTGTTCATTAGGAGTTGGTTATGTAAACTAATGCTGTAACAACAATAACAGTAAAAACCCCAAACTCCAAGAATAAAACAAAGGCTTTTTTGGTATATCCTATAGTTTTGAACTGTGCCTCATGCTGTCGCTACTCAGGGACAAGGCTCTTTTTATGTTGAGGTTCCATCATCATCTAGGGTCTCAGAGTCTCAGATTGCCCTTGAACCTTCATCATCACCCCTCGAATAACGAGAAGAACCTAAGGACAGCAACCATTCTTAACCACCTTGCTCAGAGCTAACATAATATATATATATATATATATATATATATATATATATTTTTTTTTTTGGTTTTTGGGTCACACCCGGCAGTGCTCAGGGGTTACTCCTGGCTCCATGCTCAGAAATTGCTCCTGGCAGGCACAGGGGACCATATGGGGCATCGGGATTCGAACCGATGACCTTTTGCATGAAAGCAAACGCCTTACCTCCATGCTATCTCCTGGGCCCCACATAATATTTTTATGGATATTCTGTTGGCAAGAATGTCACCATAGCATGGCACTACCAAGATGTAAGGAGGCTGGAAATGCATGAGTCTAGCAATGAGACAAGAAAAAAAAAGACAATATGACATAGGTGATTCCTAGTAGGTTCTTCCATAAAAAATATTAATGATTTAAAATATATAGATGACACTTGAACTTTTTATGTACTAAAGTCCTAATAGATCTTATTTCATTTTCATTTTGATCTTCAACCAATTGTGAGGTTGGTACAATGAGTGCCCACCTCAGCTCAGGAAACTGACAACCATTGATCTACTTTCTCACATCAAACTTTGTCTTTTCTAGACTCAAATAAATAGTTATAGAAGGTGAGAATGATGGTATAGAGGGTAAGGCTCTTGCCTTGCATGAGGCTGATTTGGGTTCGATCCCAGCTTCACATATAGTTCCCTGAACCCTGCCAGAGGTGAACCCTGAGCAGAACTAGGAGTAAGCTCTGAGCATTGCTGAATGTTGCCCTTCTCCCCCACCCCTACCCAAAATTGGGAAGTCTTTTTTTCTCTCTTTTTATTTCTTCTCAACAACTCAGGACAGCTAGGACTTATAGCTAGGTGTATAAGATGTGTCAAGTTATTCTAGAATAAGGAGTGACCTCAGTAAGTTAACCAGATTCAATATTTGCATTACAAAATAAATAGAGTACATAGAGTAAATAGAGTACATAGAGTACATTATCTTTTGCATTTGTATTTCCACTTGGTTTGATTTTGAGTGTCTTCCCATTTGGCTTTTCTTTTTTTTTTTGGTTTTTGGGCCACACCCGGTGACGCTCAGGGGTTACTCCTGGCTATTCACTCAGAAGTCGCTCCTGGCAGGCACGGGGGATCATATGGGGAACTGGGGGATCGAACCGTGGTCCATCCTAGGTTAGCGCAGGCACCTTATCTCCAGCGCCACTGCCCCCTCCCATTTTGGCTTTTCTAGTTGGCTTTGTAGTTGTATTATTAAGGTTTAAATTTGCATTTTCTTTATTAATATTACTGACCATCATTTTTGGATGTACTTAGTCATTTTAAATGAGGTATCATCTATCAATTTATTTTATTTTATTTTATTTATTCTTTTGGTTTGGGGTCACACCTGGCGGCATTCAGGGGTTACTCCTAGCTCTGTGCTTAGAAATTGCTCCTGGAAGACTTCAGGGACCATATGGGATGCGGGAGTCAAACAGTGTCAGTTCCCCCCAAAGGAAACCTAGATAATTAATTTTGGAATATTTTAGGGGGGTTGGGCCACACCTGGCAGTAACCCAGAGGTTACTCCTGACTCTGTGCCCAGAAATCACTCTTGGCAGGCTCGGGGGACCATATAGGATGCCAGAGATTGAACTTGGGTCTGCTGTGTGTGAGGCAAATACTCTACAGCTATGCTATTGCTCTGGCCCCTGGAGCTTGTTCTTTTCTATTACAAATATTTTAAATGGTTCCATATAAGTAGAGTGTTTGCCTTTCACAGGACGGACCACAGTTTGATCTCCCAGCATCCTATATGGTTCCCCAAAGCCAGGAGCAAATTCTGAGCGTCTAGCCAGGAGTAATCTCTGAGCATCACCAGGTGTGGCCAAAAAAAAAAAAAAAAAAAAAACACCAAAAAACAAAGAAACAAACTAACAAACCCACAAAAAAAACCTTAAAACTGCATCACACAAATTTTGTGTTTTGTTTTAATCTGAATACAATCTAAAATACTTTCTTATTTTTCTCATGACTTCTTTGACTTATTTAACAGTGTATCTTTTCAAAAACATTTTGTGGGTTCTTATCCCCCTCTTGGTTTTATTTATTATTGACTTCAAGTTCAATTACATTGTGGTCAAAAGCATACTTTGCTTAGTTTCAATCCTACATGGTTTTATGATTTTATAGCTCAATAAGTTAGCTATTTTGGCTATGTTATATGTATGCTAATTTTTTTTGGTTTTGGGGGTCATACCTGGCAGCACTCAGGGGTTACTCCTGGCATTATACTCAGAAATCGCCTCTGGCAGTGATGGGGGACCATATGGGATGCTGAGATTCAAACCACCATACTTCTGCATGAAAGATAAATGCCTTACTTCCATGCTATCTCTCCGACCCCTATGTATGCTAATTTCTTCTTCTTCTTCTTCTTCTTCTTCTTCTTCTTCTTCTTCTTCTTCTTCTTCTTCTTCTTCTTCTTCTTCTTCTTCTTCTTCTTCTTCTTCTTCTTCTTCTTCTTCTTCTTCTTCTTCCTTCTTCTTCGTCTTCTTTCTTCTTTTCTTCTCCTTTCTTCTTCCTTCTTTTCCTTTTCTTCTTTCTTCTTTTCTTCTTCCTTCTTTTCTTCTTTCTTCTTCTCTTCTTTTTCTTCTCTTCTTCTTTCTTCTTTTCTTCTACTTTCTTCTTCCTTCTTCTCTTCTTCTTTTCTTCTACTTTCTTCTTCTTCCTTCTTTTCTTCTTTCTTCTTTCTTTCTTCTTCTTCTCTTCTTTTTCTTTTCTTCTTCTTCTTCTTCTTCTTCTTCTTCTTCTTCTTCTTCTTCTTCTTCTTCTTCTTCTTCTTCTTCTTCTTCTTCTTCTTCTTCTTCTTCTTCTTCTTCTT
>PVKC010006977.1:0-30251 GCA_004027635.1 Crocidura indochinensis | reverse complement strand
AAAAGGCACAAAACCTTACCACATCAATCCTCCTTGCCGTTTTCCCCTTTCCCTCTTTTATTTTCTTTGTTTTGCTCTTTTTTTTTGTTTTTGTTTTTGTGTGTGTATTTTTTTTTTGGGGGGGGCACTCCTGGCGGTGCTCAGGGGTTACTCCTGGCTATTTGCTCAGAAATCGCTCCTGGCAGGCACAGGGGACCATATGGGACACCGGGATTCGAACCAACCACCTTAGGTTCTGGATCAGCTGCTTGCAAGGCAAACACCGCTGTACTATCTCTCCGGACCCCTTTGTTTTGTTCTTGTATAGTAGTTGTTTATTGTGGCTTTTGTATGTTTTGTCATTGCTTCCTTTTTTTCCTTTTCTTATTTTAAGTTGATATTTATAGATTATAGTTGGACTCCTCCCAGCTATTTTTTTTTATCTCAACAGAACCACAGAACTTGAAACATCTTCTTCTGCCTCATAAATTGAAGGGGAAAAAGGTGGATGGTACCAGGAGCAAACAGTCACATGAACATTGATTAGAAATAATGATCAAGCCTAAATACCAAACTTAAAGTCAATGACAATAGAATAATGATCTATAGTAAGTTATATACAAAGGGGTCCTGTTTCATTAGCAGCTGAGGGAACAAGGGAAGTAGGTATGGAATGCATGCTGAATACAGGAGCAGATGGATGACAACAGTAGTGGTGGGGATGGACCTAATTTACTGTTACTATGTACCTTAAATATAACTGTGAAAAACATGTAATTCACATTTGTCACAATAAAAAAGAATAATAAAAGAAATATTGTACAAACAAGGGAAGAAACGTGCCGTATTTTCCGGCATATAAGACAACTGGGCGTATAAGACGACCCACTAATTTTGCAGTTAAAACATAGGTTTAGGCCTATATTCACTATTTCAGACAGAACGTTCCTGTGCTGCAACTGTATGTACAACAACAAGCAAAGTTTCAAAGGTTATACATACTGTAATAGACTTCCTCCCTGACTCTGGCCAATCTGAGCAGGTTTTTTACAGTGTAGATTCGGGTCCAAAACATTGTCTGATTTGCATGCATAAAAAACCTGCTTGGATTGGCCGAGTTAGAGAGGCAATCAAATATTAAATAGGATATATTCTCTTTAGAATATGTGAAACACCCCAGTTTATTAAATTAACATCACATAAACTTTTATAAGATCTCATATAAGGAATAAATGTTCAAAGAAATAGTGTTAGACAACCAGGATTAGTTTTTGTTGTTTTATTTAGTATTTTTAGAGATATAATTTTATAAAATTCATATTTTATAAAACCTAATGTTGAATAATATGAATAACAAAAAGGCCCAGAAAATTCCTTTTCCTTAAATCAACTGCATGTCTAGATTAGTAATTACATGTTTTATATGTCTAGAATAAATAGTTGAACATCCTGTTTTCATTTTGCATGTTTATGATAATCTAGTAGCTTTCTGATTAAATATGAATTAAGCACATGATTTTCATTTCTGCTTCCTCTCTCTTTAGAAAAGTGGAAAAATAAATAAAAACATACAAAAGAGAAATAATGCAAAAGGAGACAGTCACCAATTAAAATGGAGGGTGCTTAACAGTCTGTGAGATCATAAGAGAAAGAGTAAGATGAGAAAGCTAGGTGAGAGAAAGGTCTTCAGAGAAAGGACATGGAAAGAACTGCTTAGTTCTCTCTCTAAAATCCAAGCATCTTAACCAAGAAAGCAGGTGGGTTGCAGTTGTCTCAAAGGGGAAGTTATTTCTACAGACAATTATGTACTTCTTCTTCCCTGGTGTCTTCAGACCAAAAATCAAAATATGTCACAAAATATCAGTTTGACTTTTAATCAGAATTAGAAGCTTTTGGTAGAGGGATAAGCTCTAGCTTAGAAGAGAGGAACAAAACTGAAAGTACAGAGGAATCAACAAGAGTCTATATTCTTGAGGTCGGAGAAATAGAGAGATAGCACAGCGACGTTTGCCTTGCAAGGAGCCTATCCAGGACCTAAGGTGGTTGGTTCGAATCCCGGCATCCCATATGGTCCCCTGTACCTGCCAGGAGCCATTTCTGAGCAGATAGCCAGTAGTAACCCCAGAGCACCGCCGGTTGTGCCCCCCAAAAAATGAGTCTATACTCTCCAATGGTACAGCAGGCAGGTTGGTTGCCTTGTATAAGGCTGGCAAAGAGTTGATCTCTAACACCCCTTATAATCTTCTGAACAGTGCGGAGTGATCCCTCAGTGGAGAAGAAAGAATAAGCCTTGAGCACTGCCAAGAAGCACTGCTTCTCCAGCCCCTATAAAAAATAATAAATGAATCTACTATTTTTTTGGACCACACCCAGTGACGCTCAGGGGTTACTCCTGGCTATTCGCTCAGAAGTCGCTCCTGGCAGGCACGGGGGACCATATGGGGAACCAGGGAATCGAACTGCGGTCCGTCCTAGGTTAGCGCAGGGACCTTATCTCCAGCGCCACCGCCCGACCCCCATTCTACTAGCTCTTTAACATGGCTTGGCACAGGCTTCCAGAAAGAGACCAGAGTTTATTTTTTTTTCTTTTTTTTTTTTTGAGTCCCAGAGTTTATTTTTGATAAAATAAAAATCCTTATAATTGATGATTGCATAGGGTTCCCAAGAGGAAACTGGATTTCAAAATTCATAGTTAAAGAACAATCCCTCAGGTTGAAAGTTTTCTACTCTTCAGATGGAGCTTTCATTTGGGTTTCTAATGCTTCAACCTAAAAAAATGAGTGAGAAAAAAGACAGAGAGAGAGAGAGAGAGAGAGAGAGAGAGAGAGAGTTTTGGTTAATTCCCACTTTGAAAGAATGGTACACGAGAGAATAAAATGACTTAAAGAAAACAGGAAGTGCCATGAATAGACCTAAATTATGAAATAGGATGCTACTATAACAATGAACCTCTCAACTAGATGAAATCTTATAAGCTTAGAAATAAGAATAAGGAAAACTGGAAAGTAAAAATTAATCTGAAACATGGAGGTAAGGCGTTTGCCTTTCATGCAAAAGGTCATCGGTTCGAATCCCGGTGCCCCATATAGTCCCCCGCGCCTGCCAGGAGCAATTTCTGAGCATGGAGCCAGGAGTAATCCCTGAGCACTGCTGGGTGTGACCCCAAAAAAAATTAATCTGAAAAATGAGGTGATAAAATCAAGGTTTCCACATAGAAAGCAAAAACAAGTAAAATGGAAGTAAAACAGAGAACAAGACTGATTCTCAGAAAAGATAATGGAAAGGAGAAAATTAGTAAATAATATATAATAAAGTCCAAAATAAAAGCACAATTTCCCAACTTTAAAAAGTCATAGTGACTATATCTCTATATATATAGATATATATCAATATACATAAGAGTTTGGAGCTACACCCAGCAGTAATAATGGGTCTTAGTCCATGTACTATCAACTTAAATCTCAGACTCCAACTTCATTGAACTAAGAATTTTAGGCCACTTTTTTGTCTTGATAATCTATTTTATTTATAGGATAAAATACACTGTTATTTTATTTATTATTTTTGGTTTGTGGGCTACACATAGCGGTGCTCAGGAGTTAGTTCCTTCTCAGTACTTGAGTCATTCTTTTGTTTGTTAGTTTTTGGATCACATGAAAAGTGGCAGTTTTCAAGGGTTACTTCTGGTTCTGCCTTAAGAAATCAGTCCTGGCATTCTCAGGGGAGCATAGGTGATGCTGGGGATTGAACCTGGGTTGGCTGTATTCAAGGCAAACCCCTTACCCACTGTGTTATCACTTCAACCTTTTGAAAGTCATTTTCAACTATGCTCAAGGGACTATATAATACCATGGATAAAATTGGGCCCTAGCATGCAAGAGCTTTACTCCTGATCTTTGAGCTATTTCTCTGGCCAAAGCTGCTATTTTATTTCTTACTTACATAATTTTTAGCATTATTTTTGTTTGGATAATTGGTACATATTTGATCACAAATACAACCGCTATTTTTCTTTATACACATACAAATAATAGTGCTATAATGGAATATAAGAGGATTGTTTTGTACCAATGTGCAAATAGAGGCTTTTAAAACTTTTTAAGGCTTTTAAATCTTTTTTTTAAACAAAAAGCAGATTTTCTTGTCATCTCTTCACAGTGCTATCTATTATCATCTCACATCTTGTTACCCACCTTGCAGAGAGAAAGGAGACCAGAGATTTGTTTTACCTGAATGCCTCAGAACAATCATAATATTTGCACAAAAGTCTGCTCTGTTTCACATTAGGATAATGATAACTCTATAGTTGAATGAACATCTGGGACAGTTCAGGAGGCAGTACAATTTTCCCAACCCTAAAACTGTAAAACATAAAAATAAGCAATAAGTCCCTGAAGATCATCTGTTCTATAAAATATGCCCCTTTTGCCTTCTCCCCTATTCTTGCAGAGATTTGGGTTAAGTCTGTTTGTGGAGGGTCTACTCATTACCTTGAACTTTCAATCTCTAACCTTTTATATTTTCATTCAAAAGGGGGAATAGTTGGCGAATCATCCATTATCTTCAACAAGGGCAAACTAATGCTGGCTGTTGAGGGTCTCCAAACACAGATAATTTATTACCCAGAAATTCTACGTTGAATGTGTTCCCAGAAAAGCATTCTTCAAACAGAATATCAGGCCCCTTCGTGTAGGAATCAGACTGTAAATGATTAAAAACACAATGGATCACTGGTCAGTTATTCAGTCTGTCTAGAGTCATTACACTTGGAAGAGACATTAAGAAGCTGGGAAGGGAAATCCTTTGAGCTCAGCTATTTATAAACAGGATTAAAGAGAAAGTCCCATTTTCCTTCCCACCAATACAAGTCATGTGTGAGTGTGTCTACAACACACAATCTACAACCACAGCTATTGCTCATGGGTCTAAAAGACTCAGGGCTAAATTGAAGAATCATAAAGGAGAAATATAAAAAAAATGAGACTATGGGCAATAATTTCAAAGAAGTAGGGCAAAGTCTAAGCAATTGAGCATTATTTAATCCTATAAATTTTCTGTCTTCAGATGTGTGATCAGAAACAGGGAAGTTGTGGGTTTGCTCACCTTCATGGCTAGAAGCTCTTAAGAAAATAAATGTCTGTTGCAATGATTTCCTGCAAAGATTTTCCTCCAAAGATTTCCATTTCCTTTTATGGGAATCCTGACAAAAGAAAAGCTTCTGTCAGGAAAACAGTTTAAATCAGACTGATGAAGAAAAAAACAGCTGCCAACAATGATTCAGGGCAGGGTAAAGTTTAGATGTTCAACTGCCCATTATTCTATTAAAATGTGCCATTAATGTTGGCCTGGTCTAATAGAAAGGGCGGTGCAGCACTCTGAATTGCTCTTCAATTTAAAAATCTTCTAGGAAGGATTACACAGGAGACAGTGTTAAACCTCAGGGTAACAAAATGCAGGCTTTTTTGGTCAGAACATGGTTAGGTCTTGCAACTACTAAGTGACATATAGGTTTCTGCCATTTAATCTTCCATAAGGTTGTGGTAGGCTTGTTTCCACAGGGTAAATGATTATGCTAAGATATAGATGTCTGATATTGAAATTAAAGTGAGGCAAAATTATTTTATTCAAATGAAGCTACAAATAGAACATGTCCAATATCTAAAATAATCTAGACATTTTAGAAAGTTTTAAAAACTTAACCTAATTTAACCCTATATTTTACAAATGCAAATACTTATATAAGTACTTGAAACTTTTCCAAACCACATTTCTAGAAGTGGCAACGCAATTCTCCAAATCTTCAATCCTAAATCTCTTATTTTTTTTTCTCAAAAATGACTGTGGAAAAAGTTAAGTTTATGGTTCCCAACTAGGATTTATAAAAAAAAAAGACACTTAATACTTGATAATTACGAGCAATGAACAAAGAAGTAACAAAAAAAAAATCTTCATTAAAATCATGTCCGTTATTTCTATATGCTACCATAAGTTATAAAAATTGTTCTTGGTTTATTCAAAGGTAATTTAATTCTTTTGCTTTATTTTGTTTGATTTTGGTTTTTATCTCAACAACACATATCAAGTACTACTTCAATAGTTGAGTTCATGCTTGTCATTTCAGGTAATTGGTTCAGGTCCTTGTATTTTACCATGATTTAAGCACAGGATTCTAGCATACAACAATTGGATTCAACACATTGACCATTTTCATTAACTTAAATCTGTTCCTAGCTTGCAAACTTTCTTTTGGTATTTGATTATGCTTGCTGTACCAGTCAAATAAAAAAAAAAACTTTCTGGAGGAAAGGAAATTCAGATTATCATAAATAAAAAACAAAAAGAAAGTCAGAAAGAAAGACAAATGCACAGAATTTCTCTTTAAGCTATGGTGCAAGTATCATTCATTAATATTTTATTTATTTTTTTATCTTCTTGACTTTATGCCTTGTTGACTTAGATAAAAGTTTATAAACTCCCTCTGCCCTCCCTGGGATTTCTATATTTCTTAATTTGTTGTTTAATATTTGGGACTGTTTAGTAGTTTAAGATAATAAGCAGTACTTCTTATGGAGTGACTTTCAAATTCAAAAGTAGACCTTTTTGTCTCAGTTTTTCTCCGTAGGTTTCAGACAGTCATTTGTGGGGCCTGTCGTATTTGAGATCTTGATGAAAGATTTGTTTCCAACAAAGAAGTTACTCAAGAATCAAGAGAAGCTTTCAGTTTTCCCCATATCTGCTGCTCCATGGACTCCTCATAATCTTCGTGATTCTTATGCATCCTCATAATCTTAATGTTGACAACTTCAATTATGGTGACTTCATAATAAAGGCGCATAACTTGCATAAGTAGACTTAAAATTCTCACATCAGTTCTTCACCAGTCTATTGATTATACAGGTTAACACCATTCAATGGGGGAAGGGGCAGGGGAGTCCTATAAACTCCAAGATACAGTGAGGATGATAGAGGGGCTCTCTTGTAAGCTGCCCTTCACTCTCTTCATTTAAATATATCCTCTAAATATTAAAATTTCTAATATTTGATTGATTTAGCTACATGAACAGACAATTCAAATGTCATTATTAAGCATACTATCTCTTAAAGCACTGCATCTTATGATCATAATGCATATAATAATAATGCCTAACAATGGTAGTTATTCATTAGGTTCAATATATCAAGATGGATATTTATTTTATGGTTTGCATTATAATATATTTATGCTCACAGGAATATTAAAACTACATTGCTAATTTATTTGAATTCATAATTCAAATAATTAATATATAAGATGGGCATTTGACTAATAAAGTTTGAGTTTGCTTGATTGTATTATTTGGCTATATTACATCTCTGCCTCAGATATATATTTTTTGATTTTTAGTAGCATAAAACATGCCAGGCTTATCTTAAATTTTCTTTGCCCTAATCTTAAGGTCACCTCTTTCCTTACAGGATCAAAACTTTTTTTAGGGGCCTGGGAGATAGCATGGAGGTAAGGTGTTTGCCTTTCATGCAAAAGGTCATTGGTTCGAATCCCGGTGCCCCATATGGTCCCCCGTGCCTGCCAGGAGCAATTTCTGAGCATGGAGCCAGGAATAACCCCTGAGCACTGCCAGGTGTGACCCAAAAACCAAAAAAAAACTTTTTAAAAATAATTTTGGATTTTGACATCTTATCAGTTAACAGCGAATTCTTTGCTTCTAGATTCTCTGACAGAAGACAGAGCCCATAACTATAACTGAATATTGAACTAGGTTCAGTGTTTATTTTTTTCTCATCTTATATATGCCAAGTATTATACAGGACCTTTTATACTACTTATTTTTTCTTGTGCTTCTAATAATTCTATTAAAAATAGATTTAGTACCTTCATTTTATGGGGAAGATAGTTATAGCAAGAGCAGTATGGGGAAAGAGAAGTCAAGACTATAAACAGTATTGGTAGACTCAAAATTTTATTATTTTATTTCTTTTTGGCCACATCACTTAGCTCTCCAGTGTACTATCACTCTGATAATACATATTCTCTTTTCTTCAAATCAATTTGATACCTATGCATTTGCCTTTACTGTAGTATTCTATTATACTTAGAAATGAAAACTGTTCCTGCAGATATGTAGCTCAGTGATATTCATAAATGACTTAAATATACCTGGAAACCTACAAATCATGAAAGTTTGCCAGAGATTAGACAGATTTCCAAATTGCCAAAGGAATTTTCTTTCTTATTGGATAAATCTGTGAATGAAAGTTAAAAGAGAGAGATAACAGTTAGAACTCTCAGCATTTTACTATTAGTGTATGGATGAAGAAAGTTGCCAGAGAGGTAGGAAAAAATTTAGGGAGGTAGATCAGAAGTTTAGTTTTGAATATGTTAGGTCACCTACATATTAGGAATTTTTTTTATTTTTTTAGGGTAAGTACTTTTTTTTAATTTTTATTTTGACCAAAGTGGATTACAAATCTTTCACAGTAATTTTTTAGGTATATAGTGACATTGAATCAGGGGCATTCTGACCACAAATGTTGTCCCCTCTCCACCCCTGTTTCCAGCTTGCATCTCATAACCCCCTCCTTTACCCCCCTGGATTGCTAGTATAAGTGGTCCCCTCTGTATCTAGCACTTTGTAGACTGGGTATAGATTCTGTTGTCATTGGCTTTGGATTTGGTGTTTAAGTCTGTTCATTTTTTTATTTCTACTTAATGTTCATATGGCTGTCTGGTCTTGGTACCCTCTGATATTTCCCCCTCAGTTTGTGAGGCTGAACAAGATGTTTCAAATTATGTGGTTCTGTTTGAAGGAAAGAAAATAAATAAAAAAAGGGGTGGGCAAAAATCAAACAAGCAAAAAATGAGAGGAGTCCCTCTAGAGGCTATAAATATCAATTTAAGAGAAGAAAGGGAAAAAAGAAGAAAAACATAACAATACTAAAAAAAAATTTAAAAAGATCAAACAAGAAATTCAAAAAGCACCACAGCAATAAAGATACCAACCACAGTCCTGAAATAAAAACAAAACAAAGCACACACAGAGAAAAAAGAAAATCCACGGAAATAATACAAGCAACAAACAACAACAATAACAAAACCTAAAACATGTTAATTTGTGCCTCTCTCTCTCTTTCTCTCTCTCTCTCTCTTTTTCTTGCATAGGCGCAGTAAATATTGGGGAAATTAGATATGGAATTCCCTTGGCCTAAGAGATACAGAGTTTCCCTGCCCTTGAAGTATACTGTCATGGGAATAACTACAGGCACCATACATGTTCTTTTACTCTCCCCTTGGTCCTTTGGTGGTGTCTGGAAACTTTTCACTTCATGCCTCTGTAGCTAGAGATCTTGGTATTTGCACAGGTCAAAGGATGAATCCTAGGATGGGGTCTTTACGGTTCTAGGAGTTCTGTTCTATCATTGTTGTTTTAATTAGTCTTCTGTAGTCCGTGGTCTGGGTTTTTGCCCCATCCTAGTATGAAACATAGGATAGACTCTTTCCTTATGTTTCCAGAAGTTCTGCAGTTGTCTCAGTCAGATCTCTGGAGTTAGAGATCTTGGTTGTTGTTTATATCATAGGCCAAGGTCTAGACTAGGGTCTTTTTTTATTGGTTCCAGAATAAGTTCTGCCCAGTAATGGATGGTTATCACAGTCAGTCTTCTATAGATATTGAAGTTGACTTTTGTACCAATCAAAGGATGATATGTCTTCTGAATTCATCTTATTGTTAGGGGGTGAGGCAAGACAATCTGCTCTTAGACCAAGTTGTTGCCATTTCCTCATTATGAGGATGTTATATCAAAACCTGCGCTTGTTGGTGTCAGAGGAGTGTTAAGAATGTCTCGGAGGGAGTTTGGTTCCTGGAGCTGTTGCTGAGAAATGTGTCGTCAGTTCTGTCTGAGATCTAGGGTTCAGGGTTGAATTGTCACTGTTTAATCACATGGAGTCTGAGTTGGGACCACAGGACATACGTTCAAGGTGGGATGTGCCTCTGTATTGTAAAGTATATGAGCTCCTATCCCTTTTAGATAAGAGTTTATTTCTATATGTAAAATTTCCCCTTTTTTAGTATGCCTTTGCAAGAAGAAATGGTGGTATATTATATTGCTAATGCTTTTAGGGGTGAGAGTGTCAGCCCATCATCTCTGTGCCCTGGTTTTGACTTAAGCTATTATCCCAGGCAAGACTTTTTCTTGTAGGTTTTTGTATCAAGCAGAACAAAAACAGGTGGAGTTGAGGAAGTTTTCTTTTCTTCTTTAACTTAGTATTAGGAGTTCTTATATATTGTTTGCATAAAGAATGTAAAATGAAAACTAAAGAATGCCCAAGGCTCTAGTAAATTGACCCCTGTTAAAATTGAGCATAGTAGATAGCATGGAGGTAAGGCGTTTGCCTTTCATGCAAAAGGTCATCGGTTTGAATCCCGGTGCCTCATATGGTCCCCCGTGCCTGCCAGGAGCAATTTCTGAGCATGGAGCCAGGAGTAACCCCTGAGCGCTGCCGGGTGTGACCCAAAAACCAAAAAAAAAAAAAAAAAAAAAAAATTGAGCATAGTATACCTACCCAAAATCACAATCAGTTAAGGAGGCAAATATTTCACCTAGAAAAATCTCACCTTCCTTAAAAATAATGCCCCATGATAAGAAAATTAATTTTAAATATCCATCAGTACTCCAGAAACCCCACTGGGTTCTTCAACTCTAAATTTGTTTGTTTCTTTGGAATGCAATTTTAAATTTCTTATATTTTTAAATTTAAACTATTCTCTTTTCTTTTTCTTTTCTTTTCTATTTTTTGGGGGGGGTTAGAGTAGGGGACATACCTGGTGACGCTCAGGGGCTACTCCTGGCTATGTGTTCAGAAATTGCTCCTGGCTTGGGGGACCATGTGGGATGCCAGGGATCGAACCGCTGTCCATCCTAGGTCGGTGCATGCAAGGCAAATGCCCTACTGCTTGTGCCAAAGTTCTGGCCCCTTCTATTTTTCTTAATTTTGAGATTTGATGATACTTTCATATTTATCCTAAACAACTTTTTATGTTGATATATGTTGATAAGTATTTACTTCTAAAAACACAGAGCCCCTATTGTTATAGTCTTTCTTAATCTGATGATCATACATCAAAAAAAACAATTTCTCAAAGAAAAAATTAGATCAGATAAACAACTATTTAAAGATGTGATTACAAAGCAAGCTAGAATGTCATGAATTTGCAATTATGGTAATTTGAAAAAAGAAGAGTCTTAATTGTTAGAGGGAATGAAGTCTTGAGACATTTTTCTTGAATGTGAAAAAAATACAATAGCTTTTTAAAAAGTAATAACTAACATAAAGAGAGGTCCAGGACTAGAAACAGAATAGAACTATTTTAAAGTTTAGTTTCTGGGTTCTTGAGGAAAGTTTATATAATGAATATGTAAAGATACAGATGTAATATTATATTTTATTTAATTTTTTAATATAATACAGTATTTCTCTATTTTTCTGGGTTTTTTTTTGCTTTTTCGGCCACACCCATTTGATGCTCAGGAGTTACTCCTGGCTAAGTGCTCAGAAAATGCCCCTGGCTTTGGGAAACCATATGGGAAGTCGGGGGATCAAACTGTGGTCCTTCCTTGGCTAGCACTTGCAAGGCAGACACCTTACCTCTAGCGCCACCTTACCGGCCCCACAATACAATATTTCTAAAAGAGACATGCTACTTTGTTCTCACATAGTTTGAAAATCTACCCTAGATAAGTACTGTTAACACTTTTATATGTCAGGAGCTTAAAGAGTAAGACCAATTTTAAACTTGACTTTTTAATTGCATTTTTCTGAAAACACCTTTGTTTTCCAACCTGAAGAGTTTATTTTATTTTTCCCCACCCCCTGAAAAGTTTATTAATGCCAAAAGCCATTAGTATTTTTAGATTCAAACCAATAACTTTCAAAGACATGATGCATATAACTGATAATGAACAATCTGATGAGTAATAAAAATATATTATCTTTTCTACACCAATTGTCATTTTTTTGATGCTTAAAAGACTGATTTATATATAAAGTAAATAAATAAATACATATAAAGGACATAAAATAATATTTATTAAATATTGAATATTTTATTAAATATTAAATATATCTCATTAAAATAAATGAAAAACTTGACATTTATAAAAAGCACAATCTATATGATTAAGTTTTCTCTCCTCCAAAATAAATAGGACTTACATTTTTTTAGGGTGGGTAGCATGTTACTCCCAACAGAGTGACATATCATTATAAATTCTTAGTGACAGCGGATCAATAAATACATTTACACGGAATCATTATGACTCAGCTTTTTAATTAAGTATTCTGTCAATTCTTCAGTCTGAAAAAAGACCAATTTTATTTCTCTCATTTGGGGAGTATTTTCAAAAGACTGTTAAAAAGGTTGTTTTTTTCCCTTTCTTTTTCATTCAACTGCTGGAGACTAACTAGAAACAAATCTGTTGCTTGGAATAAATGTTCAGTCCATATGTTACCTTTCATGCTAACTGATGGAAAGTGTGAAGTCCTCCTCAGTAAATTCTGCTGGCAGTCTTGCTCTCCCTTCCCCCACTTCCATATGCAACACATTTGCAAGTGAGTAGAATAATTCTTTGTCATTTGACTTTGTTGCTTATTTCTGTGCCCACCCCACCAGTGACAAAGAAATTTTAAATAGAAACTAGTATGGAAATTGGACAGATCAACCAAGCTGGCCTCAAAGAAAGATAAGAACTAGTAGACTGAAAGGTGAACCTAGCTAAAACCCTAAACAAAAGTGTTCCCAAGTTCCTCTTCCCAGTAACCTTTTCCTTTAATATGCAAAAGACCACCTGGATTAAAGGACCTTTCCCCACCCTGGTGGATTTGGTTCTAGATAATAAGGAGAGAGCAGTGCTGACTTTTGGAGGGGCACAGAAAGAGAACATGGCAGAGAGGCCGTGAGGCAAAAAGCAGGCTTATTCCAATGAATATCTTTTCTGACTGGTTTAGTATTATTTCTGCACCACTATCCTGGCTCATCAGACCCATCTGCGTGCAGGGCGGTCTCATCACTCATGGATTTTAGTAGACATTGTAAAAAAGGAAAAAAAGAAAACAAATAGCCAAACATTAAGCATCAACTTCAATTTTTGGCACAGTGAGAGATAGAAGGTTCACTATATGTTCTGAAAAAATAAAAAATAAAAATATGTTCATTCTTTCTACTGAAAAAAATTCCATCCCCTAAATTTACTTGTAGTCATGGATACTTTTCTTAATTTGCATCTGAATTGTTCCCACTTGTGGAAAGATGACTTATAGCACATGTTTTGTAGCATCAACTGGAGTTAGAAAGATAACCCCTCTTAAGTAATAGGAACATTGTATTATTTTACCTAGTATTAAGTTTTTCTTTTCCTAAACACCATTCTCTCTACCATTGTATTATCAATTATGGTTATGGTCTTGCTTATGTTACAATGGCATTGTTTTTTTCTCCAACACTATTAGTGATCTCATGCATTTTTGATTGCTTTATCACAAGAGAATTATCAGAATATTTTTCCATACTACTGTCAGTCTAAGTTCACTTCTTATGCAAAATTTCCAGTGTAACTAAAATCTTTAGCATTTTTAATATAGACTAATATTTTAGGAAAATTTAAACCCTGTCAAATGCTTGATGCTGGAAATGTAGTCTTTCATGTTTGAATAGGTCTCAGTATAATGCTGAAAGCCAAATATGTGAGATAGAAACCGTTGTGAATTGAAACTTCAAAACAGATTTGCATCAATTTCCTGCAAAGCAAATATATATAGTTTCATGCAGCTCTAATTGAAATTTAATAACTGTTTACAGATTTGAATGTACTATCACCATTGCATAATGGCTCCAAGCCCAAGAAAGTTGGAAATGAATTAAATGTCCTAGATGGTTTGCATGCTCAATAAAATATTTTTCAGAATATTACTATGTATGCTATTTTCCCTACTCCAAGGCTCAGCCACAACTTGACCTCCTGACCTCCTGGGTGTTAGAGTGTTGAGTCTGGAAAAGAGATGACCTTTGATTTGGGGGTGTAACCTTTTAACTTTGGATTTCGGTGTGTAACTTTTGATTTTCTAGGTTCTTGTGAGATTTTAAGTTTGACATTTTGTGTTTTTCTGACTTGAAAATATTATTTCATTTTGATATTAGCTAGTTTTTCTCTAAATGCACAAGGTCCCTAATAGGCAAAAGCTAGCTCTCACAGCCGGGCAGATTCCCCTAAACCTAAGGTAGCCTGGTCCCTGAAGATAAGGAGAGCCCAGGCACACTTGACAAATATTTCCCTGTCAGAAAATTTAATAAACAAGGCGCCCTTCCCCTAATCGCTCTGGTCACTATGACTATGCAGTCAAGAAAATAGGTTCTCCACTCGATGGATTAGGAGATCACCTGAAGGGTTCAACCTGTATCTCTGCATACCATCAGTCTAGGAGTAAATGATGTCATGAAGGGACTGTACAGACAGAAAATTGTGCCTTTTCTGTAAAAAGTCATTGGATGACTGAAACTGTATAAACCTATGAAATGCTTTGACCTGTATGCTCATTATCATATGAATTCCCTTAAATGTTGGTAAATTTGGATACTCAGGGTCTCATGGCAGACTGAATTCTAGAAAGAAAATGAATCAGCATGCGATTGCATCTTCAAGGTTTGTGGTTTCTCATTCGGCAGTAGGTGTTTTTCTTCCTAATACCCCTGGCCATCCCTGAACCCTTGGACCCCTTCCTGAGACTGAGGGATCTCCAGTCCCCAGACCCATTCCAGGGCCAGGCCAGCTAGCTGGATTTAACAGGAGAAGACCTTGATGAATGAATCTTGAGTTTATTAGACACAACATAATCTACAAAAGGGCAACATTAAAATAATATTTTATTGGGAATTGGAGTGATATTTGTGGTGTTTGGTAAGCAACGTAGTGGCAGGTTTCAATTTTGGGTCAGCAGCCTATAAAGCCTTTTATTACATGTAGTCCCCCGAGCACTTTCTGGAGTAATCCCTGAGCAAAGAACTAGGGGTAAAACTGAGCACTACTAGGTCTGATTCAAAAATAAGTTTTGAAATAAAATTCTTTTTTTTTTGTTTGTTTTTGGGTCACACCTGGCAGCGCTCAGGGGTTACTCCTGGCTCCATGCTCAGAAATTGCTCCTGGCAGGCACGGGGGACCATATGGGGCACCGGGATTCGAACCGATGACCTTTTGCATGAAAGGCAAACGCGTTACCTCCATTGCTATCTCCCGGCCCCTGAAATAAAATTCTTTGGTATTGATTTTTTCCCATGTTATTAAAAACATATAAAACAATATATTCACCTCCACAAACCATGGATATCATAATTTTTATAAATCGAAAGTTGTCACATCTCTGTAGAGAGTAGAAAGTAAGAATGGGAAAGTAAACATGAGACAAACTTGAAATTTGCTATGACTTTTTCTGCATGCAATCCATTCATTGTGAAAATGCTCAAGAATTATTTACTCTGAAATACTGAACAGCTTGACCCAAATAAATCTAATAATATATTTTAGAAAAAAAAGATACTTGGAAAATTTCTTGCACAACATATAAAATAAAAATGCCTTTTTTGGGGACCCAAAAGATAGCTCACTGGTAAGGCGATTTCCTTGCACCTGGCTGACCCAGGAAGAACCTCAGTTTGATCCCTAGCATCCCAGATGGTCCCCCAAGCCAGGAGCAATTTCTGAGCACATAGCCAGGCATAACCCCTGAGCATCATTGGGTGTGGTTCAAAAACTAAAAAAAAAAAGTCTTTCGTTCACTCCAAACTCTAAAGTCTTAGAATATCTTTATAAGAAAAAAATCACCTTGAAGAATGGGATGTCTTTTAAAATGTAATAAACATAATATTCAATTAGATAAGAAACATTTTTGAAAACTTGCATAACAATCTCAAGAGACTAGTGTCATTTCCAAATATTTAAGACAAGGAATATAAGGTTTTGAAAAATTTATTATTTTCTACATATATAGTAAATCTCAAAATACAAAGTCAAATCTAAGCATTGCTTTCTCCAAAATCATTGTTCATTTAAGAACAATGAAGTGTTCTATCTTAAAATATAAAAAGAATTTAAAATTGCTACAAAGAAGATCACATTTGATAAAATATCTGATTTGAGCTTTATAATTTTTATACTGGAAATCCAGAAATATAAAAAAATAAAAGGAGAATTGAAATGCTATTGCTTCATAGATTTCTTCTCTAGAAGACAGATTTTCCCAGAGGTAATGTGCAGGATAAATTAAAAATAATAGATATATTGTTGTTCAGAAATGTTCTTTTATGTCTTTTATGATAAAAATCTGTGGTAACTGAAACCTATTACTCCATCATATAATTGTGAGCAGACCTGAATCAGAATGCCAATTATATTTTTATAATAGCAAGCAAGAACACTTTTATAGAAGTTTTATTGTACATTTATTAAATGGAATAATAGTAGAGCCTACTTCACCAACTAAAAAATGGACATAAAGGGTGTAGCACAACAGTTATCACACATAACAACTTATTACTCAACAAAATTAGTTAATGATTTAGTTTGATTTATAGGTTTGATTAATTGAAATCCAAAGAACAAAAATTATTTTTATTCTATTGTTATTGGTAAAATGACTGTTCAAATGTAGAGTGACTGCACATTTGACTTCATTGTTCTCTCTACTTTGTTGACCTCAAAGTAGTGATAGTGATAGAAGTATTGTAGTTCCTATATTGTTTCTTCATTCAAAACATATGATCAATATAAAAGTTTCTATAAAAATAGAAATAAAGGGACCACAGAGATGGATTAACAGGTTGAGGAGTGCTTAGATGTGGGAAACTTGGGTTTGAGCCATGGTGTAACAAAACAGGAGAAAAATGTAGCCTTTAATGTTTGCCTGGGGTGGAGGAGAAAGTAAGAGAGAGAGAGAGAGAGAGAGAGAGAGAGAGAGAGAGAGAGAGAGAGAGAGAGAGAGAGAGAGAGAAGGTTCATTCAGCTGAGAGACAAGGTTCATCCAGCTAAGAGAGAGAGGGGAGGGGGAGTTCATTCAGCTCATGTGTAGTAAACCAGACCACAGGGCCTGTCCTTGACCTGCTAGCTGTTAACCAGGTCTCCTTGCCCCCACACCACCAACCATCAGGCTTTCACTTTTTATACCCCACTTATTCCCCATGTATTGGCAGTTACTGGGGTGGTGACCTTATCATCCTTAAAGATACAGTAACATTGATACAGTAACACCATGGTACTACATTAGGCTTCCAAGGGCCACTGGGAGTGAACCCAAGCACAAATCAGGAGTAACTCCTGAACACCAATGTTGTGCTCCTCCCCAAACAAACAAACAAACACACAAAAGAGCAAAAAACAACGAAGATCTGTAAAGTAATGTACTAAAATATTTTTCAAGTAAATGCTTAAATTATGTCATATGTATATATGACAATATTCTAATTTGTTAGAAAATAAATTTTCTGTTTAATGAAAACACCATTAACATTCTCAAAACATTGGGTGTTTAGTCAACAGAAACATGTTCTTTAGTAGACAGAGAGTGAAAATTCACATGTATGTGTAAAGTAAAACACTTGCATTAAGAGAAAACATAGATTCAAAGAATTGTTTCTCTTTATAGAGTGAATGAGAGAGAGAAGGTTAAAAACAGACAGTTCTTAGATAATGTTGGTTTGGACCATTTATTTTCTCTTTATGGGTTTTCATATATAACATATGAGAGAAATTATTCTGTATTTCTGTCTTCCTTCTGACTGACTTTACTCAGCATAATACCTTTTAGTGGAACAATATGGTTAAATCTTTACTTATATCTGTGGGAGTCTATAGTGAAGTTGAACATCAAAGGATCATATGAGGTGAGACCCAGTGACGATGGTGGAAGGGAACAAGCACTCTGTTGGTAGTTGTGTTGTTGGAAAATTGTATTTATAAAACCATATCACTTACATTATTGTAAAATTGTAAATCACGGTCGCTAAAATAAAATAAAAATATATAAAGGTAAATTTTGAATAAAGTTTAAAAAGAAAAGGAGGACAAAGATTAAATTAAGCACACAGTACTACTTTGTTACATGAAAACCTAGAAATACATTTAACTAAAGAAGTAAAAAAAATTATACACTAAAATTTACAGAATGGAAAGTAACTTAAAAGGATACAAAGATGGAAGACAATCTGTTATAATAGATTTTAAGAATTAAGGTCAATAAATAAATGATCATTTTACCTAAAACTGCATACTAATAAGTTCAATACTTAATAAAAATCCCAGTGTCATTTTTATAGAAAAAATATAATTGTTTTTATAGAACCTCAAATTTCTAAATAGCTGAATCAAAGAAAAAAATTGAACAAGCTTAAAACTAATGTCTCTTGATTTTAAACAATACTACCAAACTATAATAATAGAAGCAGTTTTCTATTAGAATATAACAAACAACAGTTCAATAAAATAACTGAGAGGTTGTACCTAAATAGACAAAGCTCACACCCTGCTTTCTATAATGCAATAAAAACACTAAGTTTACATCCTACTTTCTCCTAACCTAATTGGCTGGAGCACTTTCTAAGTATCCAACTGTCATCTAAAATTAACCGAGTAATTCAACCCAGGTTGATGCCAAAGTGTTTGATCCATAAACACTTGTCCTCTGCTGTCCTGTATCACAATAAGCAATCTGGTAGCAAGCTCATGTGGGATCCTACATCACTGGATTTATCTACAAGAGTCCATGAACAGATAAATAATTTATGATAAAGGAGCCAGGAGTAAGAACTTGAGACAGAAAATTCACTTCAATAAATAATGATGAGAGAACTATACAGCTAAAATAAAATAATGAATCTAAATTATAATCTTGCACCATTTTCAAAACATTTAAAGATTTAAATATAGATCAGTAGTAATAAAACACAGACGAAAATATACATAAGACTTTCAGTATTGACTTAGTGACTTCTTTGCAATTCACTTCCATTAATTTTATCACTATTGTCAGGTTCCTAATTATCTTAAGTGAAATAAAATAAATAAGTAAATAAAATAAAAATAAATTAAAAGGGACTCATTCTAACTAAAAAAAAGTGTGCAATATTAAAGAAATAGGCACTACAATTAAAGGCATCTATTGACAGAAGATATTTTAAAATTATATATTATCACAAGGATAATAATCAAACAAAACCTTATATTTTGACAACAAAACAGCTACTGCCAGAGGCAGGAAATGGATAAATAAAGTAGGTTTTTGGACAGTTTTAGGTGGCAATCAGACTTATTAGAGGGCATGGTAGAGCAGATACAATAATTAATTGATTCTTATCTCATTGATACACAATTTATGATAAATTCTTAAAAATGCTATTAATTATGCATATATATTTATTACAATAGGTACTAAATGGGAGAAGTACATAATATTAATAGTTATCAATCTAGGTTTGAGTTTTGGCATCATGGTCATACATAAGACATAAAGATAAGTGCTTCTGTAAGTACTTGTATAAAGAAAGAATTTCTCACAATTTCTCATAGCTAGAATTATGCTTTCCTATGAACATTACTCACAGTTTTTAGAAACTCATGAATGTTTTATTTTAAACAATGTATGAAACCAAAAATTTAAATTGCACAAAGAATTTATCAACTGGAGTAAAGCATATTTTATACATTTTCTAGTATGTTTTATTTATTGTATTTATTTTAATGCACTTAAATATTTTTGTCTTTAAAGATATACTATTTTAAATGTTAAATGTTAATATTAAATGTTAAGCTTACTCCTAATGTGTTAAATTCTATATAGTGTGCCTATCAACTTTTACTGTATTATAATATTGCAAAATTTAAAATAATATTTGCTTCTTTCCCAATGTATTATAAAATGAAAATTCCTATTTTTCTCCTACTCTTCAAAATGTTAGAGTCTTATCAGTTTTCACAGAGAAATACTGAAAATGAATAATAATACTTTCAATCAAATTCTTCATTGTTTTGCATTATATCTCAGATATCACTCTTTCCTGATGGGCTCAGGAACCATATGAAATGCCTGGGATGGGACTCTATATTATAGTGTGCAAGCTAAGTGCCCTACCCCTGCATTATTACTGGCCCCGATAAGTGACAAGTTGAAACCTAAGTATCATATCTATCTTTAGCTACACGCCTAAATTTTTCTAAGTGTCCCAAGGCTCAATATTGCTGCTAAAAATAAAATAAGATAAACTCTCTCTCCTCTTAGGGTTTTTTTTTCAACTGTTACCAGTTGGTGCGGCAAATTATCTCACTTTTCTATTATCCCATGTCTATGCAAACAGAACTACATTTAGCTCATAGTTTTTATTAGAATTATGATATTTCATTTGAATAGTTATAGTCTTTATTGTCAATGAAACAGGTAACAGCAGCCTAATTGAATAAAGCTCATAAAAACTCCATTTAAAGCTCCATTGCTATCATCTGAAACTGGTAGAACCAGTGATCTATCTCTCCGTTTTGCCTCGTCAGCCCAGGTAATTCTATCTTTTCCCTTCAGGACCATCTGTATAACTCCCAAATGTTTTTCTAAAGAATAATCTGAAACGAATTCAAGAAGTATTGGACACAACAAAGCCTTGTGATTTGGAGCTAGTAGAAGAGAATGAATTTGATCAGATGCTGCAGCTCTAATTGACCTCATTCTGCTACATGACTTGGCTAACCTCTCAGATTTGGGAAATGCCATCACACAGATAAAAAATTATATTTCAAAATAAAAACAGCTGCATTGAAACAGTCATTTTTGGGTGGGTGTAGTTTTGTTTATCATGGCAGAATGTCTGTGGGATGCAAACGACATTTATTGGTTAAATCATTATCACAATTGGCCAAGAATTAGTTGGACACTTTCTCCTGATTTTCAGACCTGACCAAAATATATTGCTTCAATGACCCCCTTAAATAACTAAAAAGCATTGTGATGTGAAATTTCATATTTAACCTTTTGTTGTATATAAAATGATCTGGTCACAGATACAATAAAAAGCTATATTCAGTTTCTTGCAAATAGCAAAAGAATAAAAAAAAGATAGAGTTAAATTAGAATTTATTACATATCAGGCTCTGAAGGCAGAATAAATAAAAAATCTGGGAAGTTATTAATTGTGAATCTTTAAATTTTTTAAATATTATTTATGCATTTTAAAATGTGCTGGCTTATATTTTCTGTACTTTAATTTCTTTCTCTTTCTAAATGATTGAATATTAATTTATCGTAGGCTGGGGAGATAGTTCAGTGGATAGGGCTTTTGCCTATATTCATTTCAAGTGTCCTACCATTATTCTTTTATTGGCACTGCATTTGGTGCAAGATATTATTTCAATTTTATAAAAATCTTAATTTTATTTCTAATTTTCTTCCTATACAGATGTTTGACAATACAAAGTAAAAATAAAATTAAAATAATGACCCCAAATCATGTAACTATTGATGAGGAGCACTGAGAAGTTTAACATTTTTTATCCAATATGTGAAGCATTATAATTTCTGCCCTATAACCAAATATCTGAAATGAATTGACTTTTTTGTGTTACAAATATCTTTATTCTGTATTTGTACTGTGTTATCAATGAGCAAACTTGGAGCATATCACTATTACTAGGATGTGGCTATTACCACCACTTCAGATGTGTGAGAGGGTACAATAAGAAAGAAAACAATAAAAAGGTTCTCAATCCTCCTCTACTAGTAATATTCTGATTCAGTTCTTGAAAATATCTTAGGCACAGACAATGCAGTCTGATAGAATCCAAGCAATATTTTGAGGACAGAGACCCCCTTTTACATTCATTCAGTATTGACCTGAATATCTACTGTGCATTATACTTTGTTTTTGATGCAAGAAATCAGCACTAAAAAAAATCCCCCAAAGATCTCTATTCTTATTGAGAAGAGAAGCATCACTCAAGAAATCACATAAACAATAACTTATTAAAGTGAGAGACAGGAAGGTATGTGATAGAGATTAGCTGGTCACTATTTTAAAATCTAGTAATGAAGTAAGTCTCTTCTGAACACTTAAAAATAATATCTGTATAATAAAAAAAGGTGGATATCTAAGTAAAATGGAGAGAAGAATTTAAGAAAATGGTTCAACTTGAGAAAAGATTAAATTTTAGAAGAACTGAGATGCAGATGCAAAAGAAAAAAGGAAGGAAATAAGTTCAGAGAAGTAAGTAGGGGTCAGATTAAAGACAGCCTCATAAGTCAGACTAAAATAGATATTACTGTGACTGATAACCTACAGAGTCACTTGAGGGAATAATGTAGTTTGATTTATTAATTTTCTGCAATCATCTAGGCTTGTAGCGAAAGCAGATTTTAAGTGGAGAAATGGGAAACAGTCCTTTGGGAAATTAAGAGTCTAGGTGAGATTTAAGTATAGTTGAGTTAAAGAGATTGTACTATAGATAAAAGAAAACAAACATAGACTGGAGTGAGTTTGGAATATTTTTGTTGAGAGATTGTTTGTAGATATTGTAAAGTTTGACTAGTGCCTAATATATCTTTGATATATATATATATATATATATATATATATATATATATATATATATATATATATATATATATATATATATATATATATATATAAACCTAATCAGATGATTGGTGGATAAATAATTCCTTCCAATCTGTATATGTCTAATTTGCACTTACAAATCTATGGTTCCAGAAATGAAAGCTTAAATAATGTTGTGAGCTTTTATATACTTATAAATGATATTATAGAAGTTAGTTTATTTGTTCAGAAATACTTATTGGGCATTTACTAAATGTTTAACAGTTTTAGACATCAAGGACACAGCAGTGTGAGATCATATTCAGGATAATACTCACAACTCAGAAATATGTGTCAAATAATGTTGACTTCACAGAAAGTAATTTTTCAAGAAAATAAATGAAAACAACGATATTTGGAATAGCATAGTATAATGAAAAAGCTACAGGGAAAATATGGAACAAGGTTAGAAAAATAAAAATGAATAGAGTAAAGTTAGAACAACCGTGCTATTTTATATCAAGAACATTCTTATTTTCAGAGACTGACAAGGTCATCAAATCAAATATAAATAAATGTGACTGGCAGACATTTGATCACTCAACCCCTGAATAAACATGTATTTTGACGTATTTATGATTCCAAAAACAATGTAACCTTTTATTACAACATTACCTCTGTCATGGTATATTCAGTACAGCATGTAAAATAATTTAAGTTGTGGATAAGATCAGAATGAATTCTCCTAAATATTGAAATTTCCAATTCATGCAATTCTCCTACCTTGAATTGAATTATATTATAACATAATACTGAAAATAAGAACCATACAATGAAAAAATGTTCTTTAAGGATACATAATATCAGAAATTTTTATAATGTAGTAATCTGGGTTATGTGATGGAAAGTCAGATAAGAAACAATTTACATTTGTTCTTTATTTGAGAAATTCTGCTGCCAAAACACAGTTACTAAGATTTCATTTTCTTTAACACCAGTGCAGTCTTTTTTAATATTTTCTTTAAAACAGGTCATTCTGACTCTAACTCTTATTGAAATGATTAAAGGAAATCTTGTTTGAATTTGCTTTAACCTTACAACTCAAAATGCCAATTGAGTTCTCATTCCAAATAAGGAAATGAGACAACATTTATTGCTAAATTAAGTGAACTGCTCATATAATTGAATCCTTGAAAATTCCTCAAGTTAGAAAACCAAGAAATTTGAGATTTCCATAGATAAACAATGACTCAGTGCTGATTTCTGAGCAGGTAGTTGTTAACCGCAAAAATTTTGTTGAGATATTTGCTATTTATATCTGCAATTTACCTGATATCATCTCCATCCTCATTACACATAGTCTGAAACTCAAAATATGCATATATATAATTTATGGTTGCATATATTAGAACTCCATCTCTAATTTTCAGTATTGATGCATCTAGTTCTCAGCATGTCATACTCTAGCTGTGAAATCTTTATTTTTTACATGCATTTCTATTTCAACTACAAATAATAGATCTCCAGGTACAAAGCTCTGAGGCCTTAGAATGGAGATAGGCAGATCACACTTTACCTTCCATAGAAGCTGAAGAGTTTCCACATATGACCTCCTCAGCTCCACAGCTCCACAGCTCCTGGGGCATGTGGGCATGAATGCTGCCACACATACCCTCCATATTTCTTTCTACCAACAGCCCAATAGGAGCACAATAAATTTAATAGGAAAGTTGAATTGAAGCCCACCAAATTCAACGAGCAAAATCTAAGACCCAATGGCTTAGCACCAACCAATTCATCCAATTTAGTAACACCATTGTAAGTTATAAAGACGATCAAAAATGAAATTTTATTGACCGACTTACCTATTTTCTAATCATTCCATTTGTGATTTTGTTGTTACAATCAATATTCAGCACAACTGTAGTTCCTGTTAATTGGATACACTTGGGACTGTGGGAGGGAGTCTGGGAACATTAGCAGAGGGAACATCACACTGGTGGTGTGAAACACTGAATGTTTATATATTTGAAATAACCATATTATGAACAACTTTGTTAATCATATGTTTAAAACCAAAAGTAAAAATGATAAAAAATTAAATGAATATTAATTGTGAAAAAATTAAAATTAATACACATAAATTTTAAAATAAATCAAGTAGTTAATAAAAATAAGTCAGCACTGAACAAAACCCAACATAAAATATTCCATATATCATGTTTTGTATATGCTCTCAAATTTTTGGTAGCATCTGACCATTACTCTATTTACCATAATAACAAACAGAGTATGGTTTCTGTACTTCTTTTTTCTTTTGGTGGGGTTACATACAATATTACTTTATATTTTCTCATGGTTCTGCACTCAGGGATCTCTCTTGCCAAGGCATGGGGGATCATGTGGGATTCCAGGGATTAAATCTAAATTGACTGAGTGCAAGGCAAAGCCCTATCCTATCCTATACTATCACTGTGGTACCAGCAGTCTTCTTTTTTATTTTTAAGCCATTTTTATTGAGGTACTTGGATTTGTAATACTGCTAATCATACTTTTCAAGCATATATCATTCTAGCAATAAACCATCACCAGAGAACTGGTTCTCCTCTGTTTAATTTTTCACCCAAGCACTCCTCTAAATACTGCATCATTTAAGCTCGATTATATAGACAAAATTCTTACTTCTCAGAACTTTTACCATATTTTATTCGTCTACTATGTTTCTTCTTAATCGCACATATGGAAAAAGTCTTTAATTTTAATGTGGAGATGGCGATAACTATACGTATATAGATTATAGATTTCATCTACTAAAATTCTATAAAGTTGTAAATCAATGATTAATCAACAACTTTTATTTTAAAAAACAGTACTTTTATCTTTTAGACTACAGTCTAAAAGATATGAATGTCAATTGAACATCTAGAGAAAGACAACCTGTATATGTGTGATTGTTTTTAGTTTGAGGGTCATACCTAACAGTTCTCAGGGCTAATTCTGAATTCTGAACTCAGGTATCACTCTTGGCAGGCTTGGAGAACTATATGAGGTGTCAGGGATCAAATATGACTCTTCTGTGTGCAATGAATACACTTCTTCTGTATTATCACTCTGACCCCAATATTTTTAAAAAAATTTTAAGCACACATTCTTCACATATAAAATTAGTAGATTGACCAATATTATCACATTCTTTGAAAATTTTCTAAAATTATTCTATATTTTAGAATTTTAAAACTTCTGAAACTAGTGTCATCAAACAAAAGTTGCTTTATTTGGCCAACAGTATCATGAACTGACTAAATCGTTTTTCAGATACAAGTAGGAAGAGCTGGAATCAGATTTGCTTACTTGACCGTGTTCATTTGGAAAGTCACCTGGTTGCTCATTCTCAAGTTGCCCGAGTTATTGATCAGAACAACAAACATAGTTATTTAATCTTTTCTTCCTTGTTATGTGTGTGTTTTGTGCTGTGAGTTGAACCAAGATCTTCATATATACAAGGCAAATTATCTAGAGGGGAGAGGAGTCAGTCCTATTTGGGGAATTACAGTCTCAGCAAAATGTGGGATAAGTCAGTCTTCCATGTAGACAAAATAAATTCAATTCTTAACATATGTTTTTCCATTGACTAGAAGTAGTCACCTGGCCATACTAAGGATCAATGCAAGAAGTTAATACTACCAGAGTCTTTAATAATAGAAAAGAGAATGACTGAGCTATTTTGCAAAAGCAACCTATTACAAATGCACATGATGTACATATTATAGCTAGTTAAAATATTAATATTATTTAAAAAGTCAAATAAAATATTACATTGGAAGCAAAAACTTTTGACTACACTGATTTTATTAGGAATTCTTATCCACTGCTGGTGGGAATGTCATCTAGTTCAACCTTTATGGAAGCGATATGGAGATTCCTCCAAAAACTAGAAATGGAGCTCCCATACAATCCAGCAATACCACTCCTAGGAATATATCCTAGGAACACAAAAATACAATACAAAAATCCTTTCCTTACACGTATATTCATTGCAGCACTATTTACCATAGCAAGACTCTGGAAACAACCAAGATGCCCTTCAACAGACGAATGGGTAAAGAAACTGTGGTACATATACACAATGGAATATTATGCAGCTGTCAGGAGAGATGAAGTCATGAAATTTTCCTATACATGGATGTACATGGAATCTATCATGCTGAGTGAAATAAGTCAGAGAGAGAGAGAGAAATGCAGAATGGTCTCACTCATCTATGGGTTTTAAGAAAAATAAGACATTTCTGCAATAATAATTTTCAGACACAAAATAGAGAGAAGGGCTGGAAGTTCCAGCTCACCTCATGAAGCTCACCACAAACAGGGATGAGTTTAGTTAGAGAAATAACTACAGTTTGAACTATCCTAATAATAAGAATGTATGAGGGAAATAGAAAGCCTGTCAAGAGTACAGGTGGGGGTTGGGTGGGTCGGAGGGAGATTTGGGACATAGGTGATGGGAATGTTGCACTGGTGATGGGTGATGTTCTTTACATGACTGAAACCCAAACAATAATCATGTATGTAATCAAGGTGTTTAAATAAAATATATATTAAAAATTACAGTATTTAGTAACCCTGATTATATTTATATATATTATATTTATATATACATATTATATTTATATTCCATAAAAATTTAATTAAGGAGTGTACCCTGGATACAAAATAAAAATGATAGTATCCAATTAGACTTTTCAGTACCATTTTAGTAAGTTATGCAGAACATATAACTATATTTTATTTTATTTTTTATTTAATGATTAAAAACTCTAAACTGACATAGGATAGCTCAAAGTAGCATTTTTATTTCATATTGCTAAATAGGTGTGAAATAATATGTAAAACATTGTTATCTATTTGACAGAAAATTTTATACTCTGATGATTTATAATCAATAATTAAAATAGAAAAAGCACTATGTCTGGAGATGATATTTTAATGAATTCTCACAATTATACTCCTCTTCTTACTCTCCACATTTAAAAATTTTGACATCACAATTGAAACAAAAAACTTGTATTTAACTACCTTTCATGTACATTGTGTTTCAGAAAATTTTCTAATTTTATATTATAAAATTAATTTTTATCTTAAAACATTATTTGTTTTTCAAGCAATATTATACAAACTTAACAATGAAGAAATTCTATTTGTGTTATATGTCCCTTAAATACTCAAACTTTAAAAGAAAAAAATTCTTGAGACTTTTTTAATAATACTTTCTTTGATTAAGCAGCATAGTTATAAAAATGATCATAGTTGGGTTTTAGTCATAGAATGTACACATTTGGAATTATAAAACAATGATAGAAATGACTGGAACTAAATTATTTTTGTGACTATTTTGCAGAAGTTGAAAACCCATAAAATGTTTTCAATCTGAAGGGTATATTCACAAATTTATGTATTTGTGAATTCACAAATTTATATATTTTAGTAGTGTTCATAAAAAATTTCATGTATATAATTTAATGAACATGTCTGAACACTAAAACAATTGTCACATGAAGTATAATTTCTATGAATTGTTATCCTCTGATTTAGACAATTATGGAATGTGTTGTCCTTGGATAAATGAAAAGCAGTAAAACTTTGTGGTATCATACCGAGTGCTCAGTTAGAAGGAAAAGAACATATTCACAATGACCTATATCACCTGTGGAATATAAAACATAAGGGAAAAACAAAGGGCTAATCGCAAGAGAACTAGAGCTTTTGTACACAGAACTAAGTTTCTCTGGCGATACATTGATTGAGAAAGGTGAGCATCTGGTGGTAGATGCGGTGTTGAAATGATGTATCAGAAAACGCATTTGCAGTATTATAAATAATTAAAACTCAATAAAATTTTGAGAAATGAAAGCAGAAAAGTCAATTAAAAGTCATTCTTTTGGTTGCAATTGTATTTAATTAGCTACTGGAAAAAATAGGATATGAGTCAAAGAATAGTTCACAGTAAAATCCGGTGTTCATTTTTGTTAGTCATCCTGCAGTCATCATCGTCAGACTCTTATCCAGAACGTGGATAAAGGGTTTGTGAGTCAAATAGTCACTCCAAGGATCCCTCCTCAAAACTTTGACTTATGTGATTTGTTTGGGGATTTTAATTATGCTCCACAAAATCTACCAGTACTGAAGCATAAGTGTTAAGAAGTGGGTACCAACCCATGGGTATAGGTCCTAGGATAGGAAAGAATGCCCTGAGAGCATTCTCATTTTTTGTGTGTCCATAAGAAAGCTCCACTAAATGTGGGAGAGAGCCGGACTTTCACAGCAGTGTATAGGAATGTGTCAGGGAAGCCACTTGGCAGCATAGAGGGAGACAGACCCTGAGGCTAAGACTGAAGGTCTCATGTAGAGTTTTGGGAGTGCAGTAAACCAGACCTGTGTTGGCCAAGAGGGCCTTTAAAAGAATGTCCCCAGACTTACCTCTTAGTAAGGAAGCCTCAGTTAAGGCAAATAAGAAGAGGAGGGAGTCAGCAGTTCCAATGCTACCTAAGGTGCTATTGTAAGCCCCATCAGCAAACATGGAGTAGGAGAGAGCCTAGGATCAGACTTCCCCAGAAATTGCCAAAAAATGTTCATTATGCATGTATCTAGAATACTCTCTGGACTCCTTAACAGAGCTGGCCCTGCAAAACAGGAGGAATTTGGACCTAAGGTTCTTAAAGTAAGGTGGTCTATGTAGAGCCCAAGGGGAACAGATGAGGGTCATCTGGAAGACATTGTAGCAGGTGAAGGCTAGTTTGCAGGAGTGGAAAGATTCTGCCTCTTAGTATGAAAAATGTTTCACTCAAACAGCCTGGATAACTTCCCTGTCTAGGCCACTGTTTATTCTTTTTGTGATGTTTGTAGTAGGTCCTTGTATAATTATTTTTCTCACCCACTTTATTCATGGATTAATAGAAGCAGTTAAGATAAGCTTGTGCTAAGTATGTGCCCATAAGCAGGATTGAGGATGAGGAATCTTAAGGGGAGTCAAGGATTTGACTCAGGTCCATAAGAAGAGGAGGAAATGTGGGGCCCTGGGTTCTGAACAAGAACTCTATTTTGTAAGGACCACATACTGTAAACCACTGGTTAGATTTTCTCAAGCCTGTTTCCACTAACACTATAGTCAAGCCTATCTGGAAAGGACACAATGATGCAGTACAAAGGTACTCTAGACAATAGCCAATCATTTTTTTTAAATATTTTTATTTTTAATTATGAGAACAAAGATGCAAAGAGAGAGGACAAGGTAAGGTTACAGAAGGACAATCACAAGTAACATAATTCTCAGAATAAGTCCCCTTGCTGATATGTTAACTTTGAACTTTTGGTCAATGAACATTAAGATAAATAAAACAGAATCCATGTACAATTACTTTGTTTTTCAAGTCCCCAGATTATATTATTATAATTATTATATAATTATAAACACTATAATGTTTCTTAATGGCACACAAGGCTATCTAAAGCCATAAAACTTATGTAACTCCTTAAACATTAGAGGCAAACTATTTTTTAACATTTCCATGTACATGTATATTAGTTGAAGTAAACCTCAAAAATTTAAGTGGGTTTTTTGTAAGGATTAGAGTCAAAGGAGCACAGTAAAAAACGGTGTTAGAGTGG
>PVKC010006976.1:0-30204 GCA_004027635.1 Crocidura indochinensis | reverse complement strand
GAAGCATGAGACCTTGTACGTCACATAAGATAACAGTTTCCATAACAACACCCCATGGCCTTGAGGAGGGTCTGCTTAGTTACATTCTTTGGCTTCTAACAAATTCATGGTTGAGCAGGGCATAACAATAATGAATAGCTTGTTAACTCAAATCTGTGGGCTAGGGGAGTTTGGCTGCATCCCAAGAAGGGAAGAGGTATCGGGCGGCGGCGTCCTGCCCTTGGGCTAGAAGTTATTTATCACTTTGGGGCCACCTGTTTCCAAATAACTCGAGAGCCTTGAGGCAAAACTGCACGTACACTCTGCTGCCTGTGGCTGCAGAGCTTATGAAATGGCAGAAAGGCAGAGAAGATGGCTTTTGTCAGGCCAAGGTACCCAACAAGATAGTATAGTAATAATATCCAAAGAGAATAGAAATGAGGACCAGAAAACAAATCACCAAGAAGTCACCAGAAGCTATCCACCAAGAGTGGGAGCTAGGGTAGAGAAAGATCTACTATGACAATAATAGTTTTCATAATAATTGTCACTCTAGGGGCCCGGGAGATAGCATGGAGGTAAGGCGTTTGCCTTTCATGCAAAAGGTCATCGATTCAAATCCCAGTGCCCCATATGGTCCCCCGTGCCTGCCAGGAGCAATTTCTGAGCATGGAGCCAGGAGTAACCCCTGAGCACTGCCGGGTGTGACCCAAAACCACAAAAAAAAAAAATTGTCACTCTAGGCAATAATTTCATAAAGTGATTTGCATGGTACCCTTTCATTAGCAAAAGTGAAAACCACATTATTAAAAAAGAAAGAGAGAGAAGTAAAATGCCTTCCCCAGAAGCAGACAGAGTTGGTAGATTGAAGGAAAACTGGCACAGTGGTGGCAGAAAAAGGCATTAGTGTATATCATATGACAGAAATTGATTATGAAAAACATTGTAAGCACAATGTTTAAATAAAGTAATTACTTTTAAAAAAGAGAGAAACTTCACAGTTTCTAGAGTGAATGTATAAAGTGCATCTCAAATTCTGGACACATAAAAAGTAAAGAATATTAAATATACAAAATAAACATTAAAGTAGTTATTTATTTTAAGTATAAGATGTTAAAAGCACCCTTGTTTGAATCTATGTCTTGTTCTCATATTTATTTAGTTTTTCATTGCCTCTGAGTTTATTCAGAATCTGGATTCACCAGCTCCTTTCCTCATTTCTTCTCCCCTGTCTACTCACTTCCTTTTGATTTTTATTACAATTGCAATTAGTGGAATCAATAATGAATGTCTAACTTTAAAACGTTATTTCTCTTCTGAAACTAGCTATAGCTTTTCATTATTTTTATTACTGACTATTTTGTCTTGCAGGAAGGTGATAATAACCCCTAAACTAACATAACTCCAAATAAATAACTTTTACATGGCTAAACTTGTATATCTGGGATAATGTTTAACAAACATGTCTTCATGTTATGCTAGAATCAGCAGTTCAATAAATTGCATGATAAGATTTAAAAATGTATAATACAGACACATACCAGCACTTCCCAAACACCAAACACCACCATTGATGTAAAATAAGCCTCTTCTGAGTGTCTTGGTATTTCGCTTTGGCACATAGACATGAACAGGGATGTTGTGGAAAGTGGTGTCTACCACAGTAAGATCTTCATCAGAATTGGGTGATGTGTCCAGAAAACTCATAAGAAAATTGGTACTGGTCATGAAGTGACTGATTCCCAATAGCTCGATCAATAGCATCTAAGTGGAGAGACAAGAACAGAGCCAGCCATGAGCATTAGGGAAATTGTACACAGGCATAGATCAGGGAGACATCCTTATAGCCTGGACCTCGCAAAAGGCCCCACAGCCAAGGGTTTAGCACAGCAGTTGTCCTACAGAATTATAGGTTATGACCACTTAGAAAAATCTTGTTTCCTTCATTAAGAGCAAAATAAATACCTGCTGTAAATAAACATAAAACTAAGGTAGGAGAATAGAACCAACAATGTATCACTCTAGGGCTCATGGACACAGACATGGTTTCAGAGATGGAGAAGGATAGCACCAAGAAGGGTGCAATTTCCCCATGATCAGGCTTGATTCCAGGCCTTTCCTGTTAGAACCTAAATTTAGAATAAGTTTGATTTAGGTTTAACTGTTTGTTCTGCTTCTGTAACCTATCTCTGCTACAAACACAAATGCAGCCATGACAGGCTGATGGTATGTAAACTGGATCCAGGCCTAAGATAATAGACACCAATCTCTGCCACCTCACTTTGTGAGCACATAGCATATACCAGGAAAAACCACAAGGTCCATATGGCCTCAGAAAAACATAGGAACTGAACAATGCAACTTGGGTCTGCAAAGATAAAATTAACATTTTCTAAGCATAGAGCCAAACTTACATTTTTGTCTGGTACAGTATACTAAAAATGTATATACTTAAAGGTCATTTATGACTATGTGGAAACCCATCTCCCTATAAAATTACTTGAAAACTATTGTCGGGGTCGCCATTATCCCAGCATGCTGGAAAAAAACTTTTATACCATTTTGCATTTCTGTTCATTTCATTGTCATCTTTGTGGGATGGATTATGAGTCTGGATCTAACACATCCACACTCTCAGAGTTCAGGTTAAGGGTATTACAGATCAATCTTACAAGCCACTTTTATTACTCACTTTGCTGCTTCTAAGACATTCCTTTATATATTATTTAAACACTTTGATTACAGACATGATTGTTTTTGGGTTTCAGTCATATAAAGAACACCACGCATCACCAGTGCAACACTCCCATCACCAATGTCCCAAATCTCCCTCCTCCCCATCCAATCCCACCTGTACTCTAGACAGGCTTTCTATTTCCCTCATACGTTCTCATTACTAGAATAGTTCAACATGTAGTTATTTCTCTAACTAAACTCATCCCTGTTTGAGGTGAGCTTCATGAGGTGAGCTGTAACTTCCAGCCCTCCTCTCTTTTGTGTCTAAAAATTATTATTGCAAGAATGTCTTTCATTTTTCTTAAAACCCATAGAGAGTGAGACCATTCTGTGTTTTTCTCACTCTCTCTGACTTATTTAACTCAGCATAATAGATTCCATGCACATCTATGTATAGAAAAAGTTCATGACTTCCTCTCTCCTGACAGCTGCATAATATTCCATTGTGTATATATACCCCGGTTTCTTTAGCCATTCATCTGTTGAAGGGTATCTTGACTGTTTCCAGGGTCTTGCTATGGTAAATAGTGCTGCAATGAATATAGATTTAAGGAAAAGATTTTTGTATTGTATTTTTGTGTTCCTAGGGTATATTCCTAGGAGTGGTATAGCTGGATTGTATGGGAGCTCGACTTCCAGTTTTTTGAGGAATCTCCATATCGCTTTCCATAAAGGTTGAACTAGACAACATTCCCACCAACAGTGGATAAGAGTTCCTCTCTCCCATCCCCGCCAACACTGCTTGTTCTCATTCTTTGTGATGTGTGCCAATTTCTGTGGTGTGAGGTGGTACCTCATAGTTGTTTTGACTTGCATCTCCCTGATGATTAGTTATGTGGAGCATTTTTTCATGTGCCTTTTGGCCATTTGTATTTCTTCTTTGTCAAAGTGGCTTCTAAGACATTCCTAAGCACCAATGTTTATATTTAGTTTCTTCCTGGTGCTTCATGTTCCCCTCACTAACCTCAGCTATGTCTCTGGTCCTGTCACCCTGCACATATACCAGTTTCTCTTGTCCAATATAAGCATTCTTAGATTGAAATAAAGTATTGCACCAAATTAATTTCAGAATTGTTTGATCTACTTCTTTGAAGAATGTCATTGGTATTTCTAGAGGAATCGCATTAAATCTGTAAAATGATTTTGGAAGTATTGCCATTTTAATTATGTTAATCCTGCCATTCCATGAGCAGGGTATGTGTTTCCATTTCCACATGTCCTCTCTTATTTCTTGGAGTAGTGTCTTATATTTTTCATTGTATAGGTCCTTCACGTCTTTAATCAAGTTGACACCAATATATTTGTGTGTGTGTGTGTGTGGTGAATAGCTAAAGCACTCCTTGTGGAAAGAAATATGGGAGGCATTACTTTCCCCGACTTTAAACCGTATTACAAAGCAGTGGTTATCAAAAGAGCATGGTACTGGAATAAAGACTGACCCTCAGATCGGTGGAATAGGCTTGAGTACTCAGAGAATCTTCCCCAGACATACAATCACCTAATTTTTGATAAAGGAGCAAGAAATCCTAAATGAAGCAGGGAAAGCCTCTTCAACATGTGGTATTGGCACAGCTGGTTAGCCATTTGCAAAAAAAGAGAGCTCAGATCCCCAGCTAACACCATGTATGAAGGTAAAATCCAAATGGATTAAAGACCGTGATATCAGACCTAAAACCATAAGGTATATAGAAAAACATGTAGGTAAAACACTCCATGACATTGAGACTAAAGGCATCTTTAAGGAGGAAACAGCACTCTCCAAACAAGTGGAAGCAGAGATAAACAGGTGGAAATATATTAAGCTGAGAAGATTCTGCAACTCTAAGGAAATAGTGCCTAGAATACAAGAGACACCCACTTACTGGGAGAAATTATTCACCCAATACCCATCAGATAAAGGGCTAAGAATACTGCACGCTGCAAAACTCACTTTCAGGTTTGAAGGAACAATACATAGTTTCTCAGACAAACAACAGCTCAGAAACTTTACAGACTCAAAACCATTCTTAAAAGAAAAACTGAAAGTCCTACTTTAAGACAATACTGACCAACACACACAACAAACTTCGATATAAAGATGGCAATAGCTCCCAGGACAATTCGTTCTCTCAATATCAATGAACTAAATGCACCAGTTAAGAGACACAGAGTGGCTAAACGGATCAAAAAACTCAATCCAACCTTCTGCTGCCTACAGGAAACACACCTGAATAGTCAGAACAAACATAGACTCAAAATAAAAGGCTGGAGAAAAATCATCCAAGCAAACAATACCCATAAAAAAGCTGGAGTGGCCATACTAATATTAGATACTCAGGAAAGTTGTAAGGGACAAAGATGGACATTTTGTGTTAATCAAGGAATACATACAGCAGGAAGAAATCACTCTCCTAAACAAATATGCAGCGAGTGAGGGGCCAGCAAAATATTTAATACAATTGTTGACAAATCTGAAAAATATCTCAATAACAACACAATAATTGTGGGAGACCTCAACACGACATTGTCAGCACTTGACAGGTCGACCAGACTGAAAACCAACAAGAATATACTAGACCTGAAAAAGAGAAATGGAAGAAAGACGTCTAGTAGATATATACAGAACATTCCAACCCCAGAATCCTGGATACATTCTTCTCTAATGTACATGGGACCTTCGCCAGGATAGACTACATGCTAGCATATAAAACATAACTCCATAATATCAAGAGGATAAAAATTTTGCAGGCTACCTTCGCTGACTACAAGGCCCTGAAATTATATGTGAAATACAAAGGGACACAGAAAAAAACTTTAATACCTGGAAGTTAAACAGCCTAATATTGAATAACCAGTGGGTTCGAGATAAAATCAAAGAGGAATTCAAAGCCTTCCAATAAACAAACGACAATGGAGACACAAACTATCAGAACCTATGGGAAACAGCAAAAGCTGTACTGAGAGGAAAATTTATAGCTTTACAAGCACACAGCAGGAAACAAGAAGAGGCATACCTGAAAGTTTAATGACACAGCTCATAAAATTAGAAAGTATTCAACAAAAGGACCCAAAAATGGGAGACAGAAGCTCCCATTTAACAAAGCTGAGAGCAGAAATCAATGAAGTGGAAACCCGAAAAACAATCCAAAAGATCAATGAAAGCAGAAGTTGGTTCTTTGAAAAAATTAACAAGATTGATAGACCACTGGCAAAACTAACAAAGAGAGAAAAACGTGATAAATCATATTAGGAATGAAAAAGGAAAGATCACTACTGATATGGTACAGATCCAAAGGGCAATCAGAAACTACTTTGAGAAACTCTATGCCACTAAAAATGAGAACCTGAAGAAATGGATAAATTCTTGGACTCTTAAAATCTCCACGGTTGAATGAAGAGGATGTAGCATGTCTAAACACACGCATAGCTATTGATGAAATTAAGACAGTAATCAAATGTCTGCCCAAAAACAAAAGCCTAGGCTAGATGGATTTACTAATAAATTATTTCAAACCTTTCAGGAGGAACTACTATCAATCCTGGCAAGACTCTTTCATAAAATCAAAAAAAAAAAAAAAAAAACAGGAACACTTCCAAATAGCTTTTATGAAGCCAACATCACCTTGATACCTAAACCAGATAGAGATGCTACCAAAAAAGAAAATTAAAGACCAATATCGCTGATGAATACAGATGCAAAGATCATGACAAAATCCTGGCAAATAGGATTCAATGCCTCATTAAGAAGATCATACACTACAATCAAGTAGGTTTCATTCCAGGAATGCAAGGATGGTTTAACATCCGTAAATCTATCAACATAATACACAACATCAACAACAAGAAAAATAAAAATCACATGATCATATCAATAGATGAAGAGAAAGCATTTGATAAGGTCCAAGATCCATTCTTGATCAAAACTCTCAGCAAGATGGGAATGGAAGGAACTTCTCTCAATATAGTTAAGGCCATCTACCACAAGCCAGAGGCAAATATTGTCCTCAATGGAGAAAAACTGAAAGCCTTTCTCTAAATTCTGGCACAAGACAAGACTGTTCTCTCACACTCCTATTCAACACATCACTGGAAGTACTTGCTATAGCGATTAAGCAAGAAAAAGATATCAAGGGAATCAAGATAGAAAAGGAAGAAGTCAAGCTCTCGCTTTTTGCATATGGCATGATATTCTACTTAAAAAACCCTAACGTCTCTACCAAAAAGCTCCTAGAAACAATAGACTCATATAGCAAGGTGGCAGGCTACAAAATTAACACACAAAAAATCAATGGCCTTTCTGTACACCAATAGTAATAAGGAAGAAGGACATTAAAAAAAACAACCCCATTCACAATGTGCCACACAAACTCAAATAACTTGAAATCAACTTGACTAAAAATGTGAAGGTCCTATAAAAAGAAAACTATAAAACTCTGCTCCAAGAAATAAGAGAGGGCATGTGGAAATGGAAGCACATACCCTACTCATGGATTGGCAGGATTAGTATCATCAAAATGGCAACACTCTCCAAAGCATTGTACAGATTTAATGCGATCCCTTTAAAGATACCCATGACATTTTTCAAAGAAGTGGATCAGGCACTTTTGAAATTCATTTGGAATAATAAACACCCTAGAATATTTAAAGCAATCATTGGGAAAAAGAATATGGGAGGAATTACTTTCCCCAACTTTAAACTCTACTACAAAGCAATAGTTATCAAACTAGCATGGTTTTGGAATAAAGACAGGCCCTCAGATCAGTGGAAAAGCCTTGAATACTCAGAGAATGTTCCCCAGTCATACAATCACCTAATTTTTTATAAAGGAGCAAGAAATCCTAAATGGAGCAAAGAAAGCCTCTTCAACAGGTGGTGTTGACACAACTGGCTAGCCACTTGAAAAAAATTGAACTTAGACCCCCAGGTAACATAATGTATGAATGTTAAATCCAAATGGATGGAAGACCTCAAAATCAGACCTGAAACCATAAGATATATAGAACAACACGTAGGTAAAAGACTCCAGGACATTGAGACTAAAGGCATCTTCAAGGAGGAAACTGCACTCTCCAAGCTAGTGAAAGCAGAGATTAACAGATGGGAATATATTAAACTGAGAAGCTTCTACACCTCAAAAGAAATAGTGCTCAGGAAATAAGAGCCCCCCACTGAGTAGGAGAAACTATTCACCAAATACCCATCAGATAAGGGACTAATATCCGACATATGCAAGGCACTGACAGAACTTTACAAGAAAAAAATATCTAATCCCATCAAAAAATGGGGAAAAGAAATGGACAGAAACTTTGACAAAGAAGAAATACAAATGGCCAAAAGACACGTGAAAAAAATGCTCCACATCACTATTCATCAGGGAGATGCAAATCAAAACAACTATGAGGTACCACCTCACATCACAGAGATTGGCACACATCACAAAAAATAAGAACAAGCAGTGTTGGTGGGGATGTGGAGAGAAAGGAACTCTTATCCACTGTTGGTGGGAATGTTGTCTAGTTCAACCTTTATGGAAAGCGATATGGAGATTCCTCCAAAAACTAGAAATCAAGCTCCCATACAATCCAGCTATACCACTCCTAGGAATATACTCTAGGAACACAAAAATACAATACAAAAACCCTTTCCTTACACCTATATTCATTGCAGCACTATTTACCATAGCAAGACTCTGAAAACAACCAAGATACCCTTCAACAGATGAATGGCTAAAGAAACTGTGGTACATATACACAATGGAATATTATGCAGCTGAGATCATCTTCAGAAGAGATGAAGTCATGAAATTTTCCTATACATGGATGTACATGGAATCTGTTATGCTGAGTGAAATAAGTCAGAGAGAGAGAAAGACGCAGAATGGTCTCACTGAGAAAGACACAGAATGGTCTCACTCATCTATGGGTTTTAAGAAAAATGAAAGACATTCTTGCAATAATAATTTTCATACATAAAAATGAAAAGAACTGGAAGTCACAGCTCACCTCTTGAAGCTCACCACAAACAGGGATGAGTTTCCTAAGAGAAATAACTACATTTAGAACTATCCTAATTATGAGAATGTAGGAGGGAAATAGAAAGCCTGTCAAGAGTACAGGCGAGGGTTGTGTGGGGAGGAGGGAGATTTGGGACATTGGTGATGGGAATGTGGCACTGGTGATGGGTTGTGTTCTTTACATGACTGAAATCCAAACACAATCATGTATGTAATCAAGTTGTATAAATAAAAAAGAAAGAAAATTAGGCACTAACATATTACGATAAATCAGAGTCTTCCTCAAAGGTTTAATATTGTTGTTTAAACTGTATTGATTTTAACAACTCTACATTGGTGCTATGGCCAATAATAAGCAGGTAAACTACATATCTGATAAAAATGGAGAAATAGAAATTCTCTCAATACCTTTTATATATTTAAAATATCTTTATTTAAGCATCATAATTACAAACATGTTTGTAGTTGGGTTTCAGTCATTAAAAAAAACCCACAACACCCGTGCAACATTCTAACCACCAATGCCCCCATATCCCTCCACCCCCAACCCCTGCCTGTATTCAAGAAGCATTCTAGTTCTCTCACTCACTAACATTGTTATGATTGTTATTACTGTAGTTATTTCCCTAACTTCACTCATCACTCTTTGTGGTGAGCTTTATATCATGAACCAGTCTTTCCAACCCTCATCTCTATTGTCTCTGGACATTATTACAATAATGTCTTTGATTATTCTTAAACCCATAGACGAGTGAAACTACTCTGTTCTATCTCTCTCCCTCTGACTAATTTCACTCAGCATAATAGTTTCTATGTCCACCCACGTATAGGAAAATTTCATGATTTCATCTCTCCTGAAAGCAGCACAATATTCCATTGTATATATGTACCACTGTTTCTTTAGCCATTCATCTGCTGAAGGGCATCTTGGTTGTTTCCAGATTCTAGCTATTGAAAATAGTGCTGCAATGAATATAGGTGTGTAGAAGGCATATTTGTATTGTGTTCCTAGAGTATTTCCCTAGGAGTGGTATGGCTGGACATATGGGAGCTCAATTACAGTGTTTAGTTTTGGGGGTTTTAGTTTTTGTTTTTGAGCCACACCTGGTGATGCTCAGGGGTTACTTCTAGCTATGTGCTAAGAAATCACTCCTGGCTTGGGGGAACATATGGGATGCCAGAGAATCGAACCGCAGTCCGTCCTAGGTCAGATGCATACAAGGCAAGCACCTTACTGCTGCGACACTGCTTCAGCCCCTCAATTAGTGTTCTTAGGACTCTCCATATTGCTTTCCAGAAAGGCTGGACTAAACGGCATTCCCACCAGCACTGAATGAAAGTTCCTTTCTCTCCACATCCCCACCAGCACTAAACATTTTTATTCTCTGTGGCATGAAAGGGTACCTTGTGTTATTTTGATTTACATCTCCCTGATGATTAGCGATGCAAAGCATTTTAATGATGTTAATCTTCCTAGTCCATGAGCAGGGTATGTGTCTCCATTTCCTTGTGTCCTCTTATTTCTTGAAACAGGGTTTTGTAGTTTTCTTGGTGTAGGTTCTTAACCTCTTTAAGTTGACTCCAAAGTATTAGTTTGTGTGGCACTAATGTGAATAGGATTGTTTTTTAATGTCCATTTCTTTTCTATCATTATTGGTGCATAATAAAGTCATTGATTTTTGCATGTTGATTTTATAGCCTAACACTTCTTTATATGAATTTATCATTTCAAGAAGCATTTTGATGAATTCTTTAGGATTTTCTAAATATAGTAGCATATCATCTGCAAACAGTGAGAGCTTGACCTCTACCTTTCCTAGATGGATGCCCTTGACATCTTTTTCTTACCTAATTTCTATTGCAAGAAATTCCAGCACTGTATTCAATAGGAGTGGTGCGAGGGCAGCCTTATCTTATACCAGAGTTTAGAGGAAAGGCTTTTAGTTTATCACCTTTGAAAATAATATTTGCCATTGGCTTGTGGCAGATTGCCCTGAGTGAATTGAGAAAACTTTCTTCCATTACAATCATGATGAGAGATTTTTTTATCAAGAATGGGTGTTGGACCTTATCAAATTCTTTCTCTGCATCTATTAATATAACCATACTTTTTATGTTTTTAAAAATTATTTTTCTTTTTGTTGATGTGGTGTATTATGTTGATTGACTTACCCATGTTAAACCAGTCTTGCATTTTTAGAATGAAACCTATTTGGTTGTGGTATATGACCTTCTTGATGAGGCATTGAATCCTATTTTCCAGGATTTTGTTGAGTATCTTTGCATCTATGTTTATTAGAGATATTGCTCTGTAGTTTTCTTTTTCTGCAGCATCTCTTTCTGGTTTTTGTATCAGGGTGATGTTAGCTTTATAAAAACTATTTGGGAGTGTTCCTGATTTTTCAATTTTATGAAAGAGCCTGAAAAATATTCGTAGTAGTTCCTTTTGAATGGTTTGAAAAATTCATTAGTGAATCTATCTGGGCTGAGCTTTTGTTTTTGGGAAGACTTCTGATGATCATTTTAATTTCCTCAGTAGTGATGAGTTTGTGTAGATATGCTATATCATCTTAGTTTAACCATGGAAGGTTATAAGAGTCCAAGAATTTATCTATATCTATATCTGATATTTCATGGCATAGAGTTTCTCAAAGTAGTCTCTAACTAACCTTTGAATCTCTGCAGTATCTGTAGTGATCTTTCCCTTTTCATTTATTATCCATTTTATTAACTTTCTCTCTCCTTTTCTTTGTGAGTTTGCTTGTGGTTTAACTATCTTGTTTATTTCTTCAAAGAATCAACTTTTGCTTTTGTTGATCTTTTGAATTGTTTTTTATATTAGCACTTTAGTGATTTCTGCTCTAATATTTGTTATTTCACTGTGCCTACCTATATTTTTCCTTTTTTTATCATTTTCTAATATTATAAGCTGTGTCATTAAGCTATTTATGTAGGCCCCTTTTTTCTTCCTGATGTATATTTGCAAAGTTTTAACTTTGCCTCTAAGTGCCGCTTTTGCTGTGTCCCATAAATTTTGATAATTTGAATCTTTGAGGCACATTTTTCAAAGGCTTTTACATTTTTTATTTTTCATAAATTAACATGCATAGCAGTGGGAATTTTAAGATCACAAACTCTTAACAGAAAAGGAACAGAAACAGAACAGAACAGAACAGAAAAGGAACTGCAGGGGCATTATGTATGCCAGTTACCAAAAAGTATACAAATTTAACTGAATTATGGACCATGATCATAGAAACACTTCAGGCTGCTACTTACTACCCAAACCAGCTCAAGAAGATGTTTAGAACTCTCACCAAGAATTCAATCCAATTCAGCACCAGAGAGGGGCTCACGAAGGCACATAATGAAAATGCTTCAGATCCAAGTCTACACCATGCTGGGATGTGTGCGTGTGTGTTGCCATATGGGGACCCTCTGTTACAAAAACAGCCTTTGCTGCTTACTGTGACTCTGTGACAATATCAAACTTTGATCTGAGTAAAGTGAAGCCTTCCTCTTTGGTCACCTTTCAACTGCAGTTCATATGTGGTAGGGAGTCCTTGTGTGAATTCAGGCAAGGGCGCCCCACACCTCTGGCCAATTATTTAGACTTTGGCCACAGCCACATATAATGTGCTATTGAAGAGGTCCTTTCCAAATGGGATATAGGGGGAAGGGGAAGTAAGGGGGCTGGAGTTAAAAGTTAACAACCCAAACTAACGAAATAAGAAAGGGAATTCAAAAGAAAGCACCAACTGCGTACTTGCCCCACCCCCCCGCCCCGGGGATGGGAGCAAAGTATCGTGGCCAAAAACTTGGTCTTCCGTGTATCTCAATGTACATGGCATGATTATGATGGAAATACCAGCCTGGAGACAGTGAGTGAATACTATTTGTCGGAGTCTCAAGGGCAGGGAAATGAGCCAGTGGGGAAGGATGATGCCCAGAGGATGGGATCTGGAATTTATCTCAGGTTGACTCTGGTGCCCACACAAAAGACCCTTGTAGGCAAAATTGTGACAAAAGTGTCATGATCTTCACAGCTCTTGGAAGAGCACTGAGTTTTGGGGTTCACAGCATGAGTTTCTGAGCTCTTCGGGCTCCAAATAAGGCGAATGCTGCATGTCTTTTCACTGCGCCTCCCTCGGCTACAGCATTCAGAGTGAGGTCAAGAAGAAAAAGTGGACAGAGTCAGCTTGGACAGGTGACAAGGTATATTTAAGTACACGGAGAAAGGAAGCCGGAAAGGATACTCAATGAAAAATGGGTTGGAGGAGGACATAAGGTGAGCAGGGGAAGGGCAAAAACAGTGATAAAGGGGAAGATGGAATATAATAGCTGAATGCTTCAGTGAAAAGCATTGGACAAAAACCCTGATTGGACCTGAGAGTTCTCATCTTTCAATATGAAAAATGTTCCACCTCTGTAGTTGAATCAAAAATGTCCTGTCTCTTGAGATGAGAAGTACAGCATATTTTTTCAGAAAAATTTTAATTTTATCTTTAATTTCATCTATGATCCACTTGTTCAGTAGTGAGCTTTTTAATTTCCAGTTATTAAATTTTTTCTTCTGTGTCCCTTTGAAATTCACTTCTAATTTCAGTGCTTTGTGATCTGAGAATGTAGTCTGTACTATTTCTACCCTCCTGATTTTATGGAGATATGTTCTATGGGTCATCATGTAGCCTATACTAGAGAATTACCCATGTGCATTTGAGAAGAATGTGTAATCAGTTTTCTGGGAATGGAGTGCCATATATATATATATATATATACTAGCCCACACTCTTCCATTTCTCTTTTCAGAGCTAACACATTCTTTTTGTTTTTTATTTCTTATCCTTTTTATTTCTTTTTCAAATGACTATTCAGATATATTTATTTATCTTTGTCAGATATATTTTTTTAATTTTTAATTTTTAATTATGAGAACAAAGATGCAAAGAAAGAGGACAAGGTAAAGTTACAGTGGAAAGACAATCACCCATAAACAGAATTCTCAGTAGTCCCATTGTTGATATCTTAACTTTGAACTTACAGCCAAAGAACATTAAGAAAAATAAAACAGAACCCATGTACAATTACTTTGTCCCTCAAGTTCCCAGATTGTAGTACATAATATTTCTTAGCAGCACACAAAGCAATCTAAAGCCAAAAACTTATGTAACTCCTTAAACATTAAAGGCAAAGTACATTTTTACATTTCCATGCACATGCATATTAGTTTAAGTTAACCTCAAAAGTTTAAGTGGGTTGTTTTTCTTAAGGATTAGAGTCAAAGGAGCACAGTAAAAAACGGTGTTAGAGTGGTAATTATTGTTTGCAAAGGCCCACCAAAATATGAGAGACATGGAAAGGAAAAGCCTTGGCCTAAATACAAGGAGACCCTACCGATGAAGTTTCCTGGCATAAGCCCAACTCTAGGCTCCAGGTAAACTAGTTTGTCCAATCCAAGTCATTGTCTGTAGTGTCAATACACTCTTATTTTTCACACAGTCTCTGTTGTTGTTATCATGTTTCTGTATTAAAGATCCTGGAATCTATATGTCCTACATTGCAGTCAAGATGGTGCAGAGTGTCCTCTCGTTTCACCTCATAATTAAAGGGCAATGCAGAGAGCCCTGTCCTGTAAACAGGTCGTTGTTGTTGTCAAGTCTTCTTAGTGTTAAGGAAAGTCTCTTTTGAGAAGGTCGATGTCAGAGCAGTGGTAGGGACTTCCCTGGTAGAGGATTGCTTCCAGGTGTTGTTGTAAAAAAAATCTTGGATAGCTTCCCTGGTTCAGGGGTGAATGGAGGATGCTCATTCTTCTGAGGCCTGTGCCAGGTCATTATATCAATGTTCAGGGTGTAAGGTTCCATTGCACTACAAGATTTGTGTGTTCCAATCTCTATTTGATAAGAACTTATTTGCATGTATAGTATCTTCCTATTTTAATGTGCCTATGCAAACAAGGAACAATGCCAAGTGGGTTATCGGTGCAGATGGGGGCCATAAGAACAAGTCCAACAATCCCCATGGCATGGTTCAATCATAAGCATTAAACTGAGGGACTCTTTCACCAAAATTCCTTATCGAACAGCTCACAAAGGGAAGACAAGATAAAAAGTAGGTAGAATCATCACTGTAAAAGAATATTTGGAGTTATAGCTGTCAAAGAAAATACACATAAAATATTCAAAACACATATGTGTCCATTTTATGTCTTTTGAAATAGTTGGGGGTTGTTAACTCCAATGCACAACTTTGGTCTATGATTAGGACTGTGTAGTACTGAAGTTAAAAAAGGGTAAATGTAGGGTACTGATGGTTGAGGGTGAGAGAGTTAAAAAGTAATAATGAAGGGGCCCGGGAGATAGCATGGAGGTAAGGCGTTTGCCTTTCCTGCAAAAGTTCATCAGTTCGAATCCCGGTGCCCCATATGGTCCCCCGTGCCTGCCAGGAGCAATTTCTGAGCATGGAGCCAGGAGTAACCCCTGAGCAATGCCAGGTGTGACCCAAAAACCAAAAAAAAGAAAAAAGTAATAATGAGCTTTGTTGGAGTGTGTGAAAGGGCAGAATCTGTTGGGGCAGGAGGTCAGTCTTGGTACCTAACAAGTTAAGAAATGAGGGTACAGAGGATTAATTAAGGGGAAGATAACGAATCTGGATTGGGAGATGAGGGAGTAGAGGAGGCTCTGGTGTGGGGGAGGGGAAATATATCAGAGGGCTATATACATTGTATAAATGAATTGTTTATGGATTAGGCTTGGCAGTCAGAGAGGACCACTGTATAGGAAATCATGTCTACATATACACTGATTTTAGAGACCTATTTGAGTGTTATCCTCCAAATCTAGGGCATTCCATTTTTTTCCTAGAAACAGTAGAGAATTAAGAACATTTTTGGGTGTTCTTAAAAAGTATATATGTCACGTGGGCGCATTTGCACCAGCACGCTTTTGAAAATGAATACTAGTAAGAAAAGAACTCCTGAATGGGGTCCGGCATGAATACAAGAGGCTTTTCTCTCCCCTACCCTCCGCCCAGGGCCCGGTATACCAGGCCTGGCCCTGAAGACCAGTCTGGCGTGGGGGGATCTCAGTCCCCTGGACTAAGTGGACAGCCCAGGGGGCCTATGGCTAGCTGTCCTGCCCAGAGCCCCCAACATACCAGCTGAAGAGACACAGATCCTGGTATGTGGAGTCTTCTGGATGGAGCCCCTCAGAGCTAGTATATTCTTCTTGGGTTTTAGCCTGGTTAACTTATCAAGGGGTTACAGGGCAGTGTTGAAGTTTCCCACTATTGTTGTGTTATATTGATGTCTTCTTTCAGGTTTGTCAACAACTGTATTAAATAATTTCATGGTCCCTCATTTAGTGCATATATGTTTAGGAGTGTGACTTCCTGTTGTATATAATATCTTGATTTTTATGAAATGTCCATCTTTGTCCTTTAGAACTGTTTTGAGTCTAAAGTTTGTGTCATGTGATATTAATATGGCAACCACAGCATCTTTTATCTTTTTTTTTTTTTCGTTATGGACCACATCCAGTGACTCTCAAGAGGTTACTGCTGGATATGCACTCAGAACATATGGGACACTGGGGATAAAAGCGATGTCTGTCCTGGGTCAGCCACATGTAAGGCAAACACCCTACCACTGCTTTATTGCCCCAACACTCTAGCTTTTTTAAGGAAGGTGTTTGCTTGAATAGTTTTCCTCCAACCTCTAATTTTGAGTCTATGTTCGTTCTGAATATTCAGGTGTTTTTCTGAAATATCTGTGGGCAGAAAAATGTTTATTCATATTTTTGATCCATTTTGCCACTGTGTGTCTTAACTAATATATTTAGTTCATTAACATTGAGAGAGATAATTGTCATAGGATTTAGTGTGATCTTTTTGTAGACGTTTTGTGCATGTGTTGGTCTGTCTTGTGTTAAAGTAGACCTTTCAGGTTTTTTTTAATTAGTTTTTATTGTGGCCAAAGTGAATTACAAATATTTCACAGTAATATTCAAGGTTCATAGTGAAAATAAGTCAAGGGCATTCCAACCACCAATAGTGTGGTTTTTCCTGCATGTTGTGAAGCAAAGTGGAGCGGCCACTCTTCTGGTGCTCTAGGTGACAGTAGAAACCCCCACAGTCAGCCAGTTCTTACTCATTCATTTGCTCGTTGGAGCTTCACAATGCAGTGTTTTGGGGATTCGCTTCCCAGGTCTCTGATCTCTGAGGAGAGCTTCAGGAATTCAGGAAAGACAGAAGCACAGGAGAGAGCTCCCTTTAGGTCCTCAGTTTCCTCAGAAGAGTCTCCTGTAGGTAGAGCAATCAGCTCTCCAACTAGAAACCCCCACATCCAGCCAATTCTTACTCACCATTCGCTCGCTGGCAGCTCCAGGATGCAGTGTTTTGGGGTTCTCTTCCAGGCCTCTGACCTCTGAGGAGAGCTTCAAGAATTCAGGAAAGACAGAAGCACAGGAGAGAGCTCCCTTTAGGTCTTCAGTTTCCTCAGAAGAGCACCGGTTGGCACTTTTTGATTCATCAGAGCTGCCATCTTCATTCTCTATGCCTATTGTTGGCCTGTGTTGTTTCCCATTGTCATGCTTGTTGTGTGGTATGCTGGGGTGCGTGGCTAGATGTGTGTGGCTGTGAAGCAGAGTGACCAGGCTCCTCTGGCTTCACCTTCCTTTCGTGTTTCCAGCTAAATTCCGATCACACAGTTTCCACAGGAGCTTCTGGGCAGGGCTGGTAGTAAAAAAAAAAAAAAAAGCCCCAGTCAACGGTCAGGCTGTAGCCCCTTGCAATATCAGGCCTAGAAGTCTCAAAAATTCTCACTCATCTGCAGAATCTGTCTGGAGTCCCCCAAATTTAATACTTGATTGAAATATTCTTGTTTGCAAAGATCCAGTAAAATAAAATACCTTTCTGAAAAATGATGATGAGGATCCTATTAATAGAGTAACAAAATCTTTATTTACTAAAATGAAAGTTACAAAATTTGCATACTCAAAACCTCAAATAGAAGCCTACTGGCCCAAAATTCAAATTTTGCAGGTGAGTCTTTACAGAGCCATAAACTTTTGTCATATTGACTTGACTTAAGCTTGAGTTGTCTGAAACTTGCATTAAATATTAACACTCAAAAATGTGGGTTCCATCAAAGGCTTCTGATGGACCTTGGTGCAGGTTTGTGCCATGTTGGTTATGGCTTGGAATAGCCCAAGAGCTCAAGTACATTGGTTACAGTGGTCACATCTTAATGTAGTTGTCATTGACACTTACCTGAAGAAAATGGAAGAAGTAGAACCTCTATGTCCTCTAAAACCTAGAAGGACCCTCTTGGGTTAGATTAACTAAAAGACTAGCTTGAGGTCTGCCATTAAAAATATGACCAAAAGCTTCCTGGGAAAGTCTACCTTGATCTACTTAACTAAATTTAAGGTTAAATGTTACTATCCCACTCTTACTGCATCTATGCAATATAAAAGCCACTTTTACTGAAGACAGTTTATTATGTTAATTTTAAGAGTGGAGAGAAAAAGGACAGCAGAGGGAATGGGGTCAAGGGCCCCAATGCTGCCATAGGGCCAAGGGTCTGATTGTTATTCCCAGGTCAGAGCATCACAACCCAGAATTATTGCCTGTTTGTTATCTGCTTGTCTTTATCATCAAAAGGTAGCTTAGTACAGAGAATGTAAAAGGAGAAAATGACTGTCTTGGATACCAACTAATTACCCTTAGCAGAAAGGCAGCATAGGCCTTCTCTATACTCTCAGCAGCTCTGTCTGGCCTCAGAACCATATATTTTCCATCTTCCTTGATTTTTCCCAACAAGACTGTTTAGAAATGTGTCTGTTAAGTAGCCCGTTCCTGGGTGAGTATCAGAACAGAATAGTCTAATACTCAGGCTATCTGCTAAGCCCCAGCACTTCCAAGTAGACTTTCTTCTTTCTTGTCAGCACACCATCTTTTAGTATTGACTCGTGTTCTGCTTTTATGGTATTTCTGCAAGTATGCTTTACGGAAGTTAAAAATATGGTTTTCAGCTAAGTTGGCAAACATTAAGAGAAAATTTTTCACAACCAGAGCCATAGCACAGATAGTGGGTCATTTGCCTTTTATGGGGCCAATATAGGTTCAATCCCTGGCATCTTATATGGTTCCCTGAGCTTGCCATGAGTAATTTTTGACCATACAGCCTGCAGAAACTCCTGAATGCCAGCAGGCATGGTCCACAAAACAGACACAATTAAGTAAATTTTTCAAGAGAGCAGGAAAAGCAATTTTACTAAAACATTTAACTGTTATGTATTACAAATCATAAAATTCTCCACTAACCAAGTTTGATACAGTCTTAAAACCTGCTGCTATGCACATCATTGCCCAAGACTGCTCGGTGTTCGCTGGGAGGGGTGTGTACAGGTACCAGGCTCCAGGATCCCGACAATCAAGAACAAAAAAACTTTTCTGCTCATGATAATTCTTGTCCTCCTTAAAGACACAGTAGATGCACTTCTTGAAAGCAATAAACTGAATTTTCACCCAGGGACATTGGCCAATGCCTACATGTTACCTAGCTTTCAGATTACAAAGCCTCTGCCCAGTCTGTCATCTAATTGGCTGTCATTCCAGAAATGGTTGCACTTAGAACAAGTGCAAAAGAACAACTCTATACAGCAAAATTTCCTGGTACAACTGCCCCAATTCATTGACTGTCTTAGGTTGGTAGGTTGTCAATAAATATATATTTGTTGCACAATTATGTGGGGAAGAATACTCATGAGGAAATAGACACTATGGAAATATAAAGGTGGTGTACTTGTTTCAAATAACAAACATCGGGGCCCGGGAGATAGCATGGAGGTAAGGCATTTGCCTTTCATGCAAAAGGTCATCGGTTCGAATCCCAGTGCCCCATATGGTCGCCCGTGCCTGCCAGGAGCAATTTCTGAGCATGGAGCCAGGAGTAACACCTGAGCACTGCCGGGTGTGACCCAAAAACCAAAAAAAAAAAAAAAAAGACAAATAACAAACATCAAAGTGAGAAAGACACGATGGATAGTGTAAAAGAACTGTAAAAGTTTTTATGATCCAAAAGGATGTGGTTACTCATTTTTATGCCACTTTCACTGATTTGCACCAATGACAATGTCCAATAAATCATGTTAATCTCAAGAGAATGGCAAAATAACCATGCAGACAGCTAACAGTTCTTGAGCACCTGTCGATAACCATATTTTAGTGTTCTAAAACTCATATTATATTCTTAACAGCCTTCAATCACGAGAGAGAAATACGTCCAAGGAAACTCAGAAAATTGTTGCAGATTTTCAGATAGGCCCTGCTGCTGGAATTCTAGATTTAGTCTCATCTCCAGTGTTCGCACAGTAGCTTGGTGTCCCTCTCAAACCCTCTCCTAGTGGAGGACACTGGACAGTGCTGGTCTGTGGGGCTGACAGATACCTGCATCATGACCAAGCACAACAGGAAGATCTCTGGTCCAGGAAGCCATTCCTTAAGAGGCACAACCTACGTTGCTGTACTCCTCTGTGAGATGATGGTCGTTATTCACCAAGTTTTTGCTGGGTTTTTTTTTTGGGGGGGGGAGCGGTGAAGCAAAATGGTTTTTATTGACCAGAACTTAATTTTAAAGATATAAGGGAACATACAGGAAATACAAGTTTAAGAGAGCACAGGCTTCTCCAGAGAGGTAAAAGTAATCGTGAAATGTGTTCAAGGAAGAGCAAGAGTTTGGAGAGCAATGAGCCAGTCTTGTTAATTTGGAATCTGAGGTCTAGGGAAAAAGAGGGCTTTGTCCAGAAGAACATGAAGAAGAAAGTGAAAGAACTAAGCTGGTTTCTGTTCTTCACTCCAAATTCTAAGTCTCAAGTGACATATTTATTTTATATATCTATACTTCATTAAGGTAACCTGATTAACATGACTACATATGTGTTTAGGGTTATAATTTCACATGTCTTCAAAATGCTTCCACATCACAGCAACTATCAAAGTCTAATATTCTAAATACTAAAATAATACACAATAGATTTTTGCCTGATATAATTTTAATAAGTGCTAAAACTAAAAACTTTTGTCCTTGTGGTGAAATATACAAACCATTTAACTGGCGCTTTTAGTTCTCTGGAGTACATGTGAATTAAATACATTCACGCTGGACAATAATTATCAACACCATCTTCAAAATTTTTTCAATCTTCCAAAATAAAATATACATTCATCAAGTAAAAAGGTCTTTCAGGAAGCTCAAAGATGAGCTTTGTACTAGCATCTAACCATAGTCAATAGGACTGGGGCAGATCTGTTTCCAAGTCAGAACCCCATATTCTCAGAAAACATGAACCCTGGGAATCACAGGCAGTATACTTGATCACATTACACATAATAAATGCTGTGTGTTCCAAAAGAAAATGTTGCAAGCTATGATAACAGCAAGGTTATATATATACAACCAAGATACCCTTCAACAGACGAATGGCTAAAGAAACTGTGGTACTTATACACAATGGAGTATTATGCAGCTGTCAGAAGAGATGAAGTCCCCTTTTCCTTTCTGCCCTTCACAGCTCACTTCAGAGTCAGTGTTCTTCAATAAGCTTGAGCACATTCACCAAGTGCAGCAGTTTTGCCATCAACTGATTTGCCATGTGTCATTACATACATGTTTATGTATATCAGTATGATCCATAGCTGCTTCTTTCATCTTAGTCCATATGATCTCAAACTCAGAGTCCATAGATGAGAATAGGTATTAGTTCAGAATATGTATCAGTTAATTAGTAGATATATATAATAGGTATTAGCTATATATTAGGTATTAGATATATAGGTAATACGTATTCAGAATTGGTCTAGGTATTCCAAATAGGTATTAGTTCAGAATTATAAATTAGAATGCTTTGGATAGACCACTCTAAGGATCTTGATATTAATGGGCCTTAATATCATGGTATTAAAGGTCTTTTCCTCAATCATGGATAACTCAAATTTACCTGAGATAAATAGTATCTCAGTCTGTTCTTTCAAAGTATAAAGAAAAATTGAGAGGCTAGAGTGATGGCACAGCAGTAGAAGGACGTTTGCTACAGTCCCAAAAAGCAAAAGAATAAAAAGGCAAAAAGAGAAAGAAAAAGATTGAGAATATATATTACAATAATATCCTTGAGATATAGACACAAGTAAATATACTTAAATGTCACAATACCTTTTTATTTTTTTCAGTCCACTAAATATTATTGCATCTCAGTCCAATCATACTCAGTGATTGAAAAGTTAGAGAAGATGTTTAACAAAAAACATTCGGGAACCGGGTGGTGGTGCTGGAGGTAAGGTGTCTGCCTTGCCTGCGCTAGCCTAGGACGGACCGTGGTTCGATCCCCCGGTTTCCCATATGGTCCCCCAAGCGAGGAGCAACTTCTGAGGGCATAGCCAGGAGTAACCCCTGAGCGTCACCGGGTGTGACCCAAAAACCAAAAAAAAAAAAAAGAAAAGAAAAAAAAACATTCTTTTTTTTTTTTAATCCTTTGACATTTTTAAGTTGGGAAGGATGGTTATATATGTATTTGAAATTTGTTTTTGTACCCAGCATAATAATAAAGTTATTAATTATACTTCAAGTAAAATTCTTCCATTCCTCTTTCATCAGTATCCCTAATATGGATCTCTGATTTTTGAATTTTTTGAACATTCACTAATATTCCTGTGTATTGTAGAGTAGTATAGCAGCCTAAACATGAAAAGAACTGTTCTCCTAAATCTGAAAATTTAAGAGTAAAGTTTTACACCAACTCTTGCATGGCTTCCGTGTCATCTAAAAACTAAGAGTGACATACGTGAAACCAACACCTCTCTGTTGCTACATCATTTCCAGTCACAACCAGCCGCTGGTTGAGTGTAAAATTTTATTCCTGGATTGTGAGGAGATTTTACACTTGGATGTAGATGCTGGCCTCTGACCTGGAAAAGGAACTCCCACCTGCTGGCTTCTGATCTCAGGCTGTGAGTAAGATAGAGGCTGGGACAGCACCTTCCAGAGACACAGGATGAATAGTTTTTCTTTGACCTTCTCTGCTCCTACCTTCCATTTTTACATTTTGAACTTTCAATTTTACATTCTGAAAGTGGCACAATATAGTTAACTTTAACACTTAAAAGAACTGGACTCAGGTTATTCAGGTTGTTCAGGTCTTGGAATAACGTGGGAAGAAAAGATAAATGAGTCCTGGATTCATAAGCCTTCACACAATAACCTTGGAATGAAACAGTTTCCTGACCTCTCACACAAAAATATCCCTAGTAGATATGCATAAGATACACTATTCATTCATAGCATAGTCTGAATTTCTAGTAAATGTGAGCTATAGTTACTGTAATTAAAGCAAATATACAAAGAACCTGGCAACCTGCCTTCGTTATGCTTTCGTAAATGTATACTGATGCAGAGGCAGTGTCTGAATTAGATACATAACATGTAATACAGACATGCAGAAACTTCTGAACAATCCCTCCCCAACCATGGGCATCCTTCTACTGTTTGTTAGAACATGTGTCTCTTTATTTTTTTCCATTTCATTTCTAAGAGACAACAATTAAAATCAATTTGGAATCATATGTTAAACAACCTTTGTCTATGAAGTGAAAAAATACTTAGAATTGTTTTTATTGCTATAGTGTTGGAGGTAGGCTGATAGTTGTATTCGCGTTTTATGAAGACAAATCACTCATCCATCAAACCACATTGCTCTACTTATTTCCTTGCTTGATCTACTCCCCATTTTTTTCATATACCAAATCACTCTACCACCTCCCTGCATTACTATCTCCTTCCCATCTCATAACTTCTTAAGTCTGTTTTTCTTTTTCCTGAGAGTCATTCCCTTATCTTTACAATCTTTTCAAAAACACTGACTTTATTTGCTCTTTCACTTTAGCATATAAACATATCTGGACTTTCTCATCTTAAGTTCAAAACAAGCAAAATTTTCTGAGTTAATCAATATGACTTTTAATCTGTTACTGGACCTTCTGTCCTAGCTCTGTGCACAAATTTAAGAAAAAACACACTGCTCTTTTTTCCTACACACTCACATACTTATATTGATTGATGGTGCAAACCTTCTCAGCTCTTCCCTTGGTCTGTCTTTGCTTCCCCTTACAACTCTCTGTAACTCAGTTCCTCAAAGATATATAACTTCCTTTAATCATTTCTATATTACAAAGATATTTCTTCCCATGAAGTCCCATATGGCTGTAATGATTTACTGAAAATCTAACACTGGAGTCTCAAGTGTGAACACAAATTCACCTGCCCAGATATGCCATTGGGCAGGCCTTAAACTCTGAGAACTTCCCCCCAGAAAACCCTAATAGGCAGCATTTACAGTTGCAATATACTGCTCCCTCAGATGATCCATTGTTATACATGTATATATTCAAGTAGAGTTTTGGATAAAACTTTAAAACTTATATCTAAAACTTAGTGATACCAGTATTCTGTCTTCCTGTGCACTCAAGAACAGCCAGGGCTTGATCTCTGCCCCTCCTCAAACTGTGTCACCAAGTTATCAAATGTCTTTAATTTAATGTATTTTGTAGCAGCCATCATGAGTATCCTCAGTATCTCTCTCAGGGCGAGTCACAGTTCACATCAAGACAGGCCTGAACTCTGCTGGAGCTAGCATAATGGGGCTCATAGATTTGGCACTCACAAATTTGGTTTTGTAATTTATTTAAGAAGTGTCAAGGTAGTACTCTGCTTATCAAACTTCTTTTATTTAACTTTATCCATACATAGTAAATCAGAGAGAAGGAAAATTAAACTGAGAGGTAAGGTAAGAGGCTGACATGGGCAGACTACAGAAGGGTATTTCAAAGTTTCTCTACTTGACCTAAGAGTATTGCCAAGTATTGTATATACACACAAGATGCTGTGTAGCCACAAGAGAAAAAAAAAAGGAGTCCTGCTATTGAGTACAATTTAAACTAGAGAGTATCATGATAACAGAAATAAAGCAGAGGGAGAAGGATATCTGTGATGTATACAAAAATAATAAGAGTAATAATGACAATTGATAAACCTGAGCAATTGAGTGCAGAATTGAGAATGTCAAGTTTGTGGGTGGGGGTCTGGGCCAGAGAGATAGAACTTCCCTTGCCTTACATGTGGCCAGTCTTGGTTCAAACCTTTTTTGTTTGTTTGTTTATTGTTTTTTGGGCCACACCTGGCAGTGCTCAGGGGTTACTCCTGGCTGTCTGCTCAGAAATAGCTCCTGGCAGGCACGGGGGACTATATGGGACACCAGGATTTGAGTCAACCACCTTTGGTCCTGGATCGGCTGCTTGCAAGGCAAACACCTCTGTGCTATCTCTCCAGGCTCATCAAACCTTAATACCAAGTATGGTTCCCTGAACATTGCCAGAAGTGATTCCTGAGTACCAAGCCTGTAATAACCAGTCAAATATGACCCAAGAAAGCTTCCTAAACTAATAGAATGCGACCACAAGAAAACTTTATTTAATATAAAAGTCGTTAGTGATATTGGGTAATTTCCTGCCAAGATTCTGAGCAAGACAATTATCAATATGATGCAATATTCTCTAATCAGAGCACAAATTTGAAAAAGCATAAAGCCTAGAGGAGAATAAAAACTGATTCATTTTTTGGCGGGGGGTCACACCAGGCAGTGCTCAGGGGTTACTCCTGGCTCCATGCTCAGAAATTGCTCCCTCCTGGCATGTACGGGGGACCATATGGGACCCCGGGATTCAAACTGATGACCTTCTGCATAAAAGACAAACGCCATACCTCCATGCTATCTCTCAGGCCCCGAAGAATAAAAACTCATTCTTATTCAAAGTACTAGATTATAGGAATTCACTAGAAAGTACTAGAAATCTTGGGACACTCTTACCACATCAGAAGTACTAGCCAGATACTCCTGGCTCTGTGCTCAGAGGGCATCCAGGCACCACATAAAGTCTCCTGAGTACTAAAGTCAACCTAAGAAAAGATAAGTACTATTTCTTTGTCCCCTGTACTAGAATTTTTAAGTAAAATGTTCAGCTTTAATTGTGAAAGGCATGAAAATTACATGTAGTTCCATAAATTGTCGATAAGCATTTGGAATATATCATTTAAAATAAAATCTCCAAACAGATTTCATGAATTGATCAGAATAAAGTTTTGCAAGACTTCTACACTGAAAAGAGTTTTGTTGAGAAAAACCAAAGAGAATTTCATTAAAATACATACTGTATCTGGGCCAAAACCCAAAGTCTGGGGGTTATTAAAATGTCAGAGTTCCCCAAGTAAAAAGTTTGCAGTAATAATTATCTAAGTCCAATTAACCTTTCTATTAAGAAATTAACCATGTCTCATCATGTTTTAGTGGAGAATATATAGAGAACTATTTGGAGAAGAAACTATTCTACATAGTGCTGACGTTAAGGATAAACAGGCTGACAAGACAGAAGGAGAAATTTAGATCTGGTCATGGTAAGAACACAGCAATACAATGACCTGTTGAAAAAGGGTAGAGTCGTTAACAATGGTGTTGCAAGAAATGTTTATATGTATCAGAAAATATGCCTCCCTCTTCCTCCTAAATAATGACAAAATGTCTTACCTGTTGAATTACAGCTGCTACTAAGGCGCCCTTGAACTGTCTTCAGAAATACGAATACTGGGGCAAGAGAAAAAGCACAGCAGTAAGGCATTTGCTTTGCATGCAACAGATGTGGAATAGAACCATATTATGTTCTTCATATCCCATATGGTCCCCCAAACCTGCCAGGAGAGATTTCTGAACTGAGTCAGGAGTAACTCCTGAGCATGACCGGATGTGGCCCAAAAACCAAAACCAAAACAAAACAAATAAACAAATCAAAGAAACAGAAATACAACTACTGGTAGGACCCACTCTATACATTTTAAGAATTTCATCTTGAAGAAGAAAACTTGACTAGAAAATAGTGGTAAGGAACTAGTCTGTAGCTTTAATTAAAAAGAAAAAAAAAAAGGGCAGGCAAGGTGGCGCTAGAGGTAAGGTGTCTGCCTTGCAAGCACTAGCATAGGACGGACACGGTTCGATCCCCCAGTGTCCCATATGGTCCCCCCAAGCCAGGGGCAATTTCTGAGCGCTTAGTCAGGAGTAACCCCTGTACATCAAACGGGTGCCCCCCCAAAAAAAGAAGAAAAGAAGAAAAGAAAAATATTTTAAGGTTCAGATGGCTCAATCAATTGACCAGATCACATTTACAAATAGGAGGCCAAAGGGTATAATTCAGGAACCAAGAAATAACATTTTATATAAGTACTTTAATAAAAAAAAAAGGTGTTTGTGGCCTATCCATACATGTAGCTTTCAATTTTTAAATAAATGCTACTGAACAGCTCTATTTTTGAATTTGTCAACAATTGACTCTGAATTTTTTCATGAATTGTAAGACATGAAATTGAAGTTTGTTTAAAGGTTTTTGTCTGTGCTCCACAGAAGGTATCATAGTTCAGGAGCAAATCAAAAATCTAGGGGCCGAGAGATAGCACAGCGGTGTTTGCCTTGCAAGCAGCCGACCCAGGACCTAAGGTGGTTGGTTCGAATCTGGGTGTCCCATGTGATCCCCCGTGCCTGCCAGGAGCTATTTCTGAGCAGATAGCCAGGAGTAACCCCTGAGCACCGCTGGGTGTGCCCCCCAAAATAAAAAAACAAAGATCTAGAAATTAGGGAGGTGCAATATTCCATTTTATTACTCGTGCACTTCGGATTGAAGATGCTCCAGCTTGTTTCATCTTCTCATATAACTAGAAATCCAATCATTTATTTAATTTTTCAAATAATTTCTATTGTTACCAACTTGAATTACAAATCTTTCACTGTAATATTTGAGGTACATAGTTGCATTGAATCAGGGATATTTGCACCACCAGTGTTGTCCTCTCTCCATTCCAGTTCCCCAGACTACTAAGATAACTGGTTCCTTCTGTGTATAGCTTGTTGCAGATTGGCTATAGATTCTGTTGTCGTTGATTTTGGGTTTGGTGTTTAAGTCTGATCCTTTTTAATTTCTACTCAATGTTCATATGACTGGTCCTGGTACCATCCATTTTTTCCCTCAGTTTATGAGGCAGAACAAGATTCAAGTTATAAACTGGTAGTTCAGTTTGAAAAAAAATAAAAAGAAAAACATTACAAAAGTGACAAAAGACAAAAACCTACAACAAAAAGCAAAAAAGGAATTTTTGTATGGTTTTTATGTTTATCTTCCTTTTCCTTTCTTCTCTTAAATTGATATTTGTAGCCTCTACAAGGACTCCTCCTGTTTCTTGCTTGTTTGATTTTTGCCCTCCCCCTTTTTTCTCTTTCTTTTTTCTTCCCTCCAAACAGAACCACATAACTTGAACCATCTTGTTCTGCCTCACAAATTGAGGAGTAAATAATGGAGGGTACCAAGATCTAAAAGTTGTATGAACATTGAGTAGAAATAAAAAATGATCATACTTAAACACCAATCCAAAGCCAACAACCACAGAATTGAAACCCAATCTACAACAAGCTAGACACACAGTGGATCACTTATACTAGGAGCCCAGAAGTCAAAGGAGGAGGATATTGAATGCATGCTGGGAACAGGGGTGGGGGGAGGACAACACTGTGGTGGGAATGCCCCTGATTCAATGTCTCTATGTACCTAAAATATTATTTAATTAAAAAAAGAAATAAAAATAAAACAAAAGACAAAAACCAGCAACTACGAAAAAGCACACAGCAAAAAATACAATAACCAAACAATAACCATGAGAATGAAAGGAAAAGAAAAAGGAAAGAAGAGAAAAGAAAACATGAAGGAGGGCTGGTGTGGCAAGTTTTTTGTTGTTATTTTTGTTTTTGTTTTTGCATAGGCGCACTAAATATTGGGGAAATTAGAAAGGGTATTCCCTTGGCCTAAAAGATACAAGTTTTCTCCACTCTTGAAACATACTTTCATGGGAATAACTACAGGCCCAAAACATGCTCCTTTTTACACCCCAAGGACTTTTCATGGTGCCAGGAAACTTTCTGGTCAGTTGTGGATGATTTAATCAGGCCTCTAGAGATCTTGGTATTTGCACAAGTCATAGGATGAAGCCTAGGATAATGTCTTTATTTATGGTTCTAGCAGTTCTGTTCCATCACTGTTGTAATCAATCTTCTGTAACTGGTGGTCTTGGTTTTTGCACAGATCCTATGATGAAGCCTAGGGTAGTTTTTCATTATGTTTCCAGAAGATCTGCTCTGTCACAGTTTTCAGTCAGACCTAGAATTAGAGATCTTGGTTATTGTACAAATTCTAGGCCAAATTCTAGGCTAGGGTCTTTTTTTTAAGTCCAAGGCTAAGTTCTGCCCAGTCATGGTTGTCAAAGTCAGTCTTCTATAGTTAGGGATCTTGGTTTTTGCACAAATCAAAAGATGCTGTGTCTTCTGGTTTCATCTTACTTTTAAGTGTGATAGGACAACCTGATCTTAGGTCAACTTGTTGCCCTTTCCTCATTGTCAGGATGTCATATCAAAGCTGGCACACATTGGTGCTAGAGAGGTATTAGGAATTTCCCAGGGATAGTTTGTTCTCATTTCTTTAATTTCTTATTTTCTCTGGTTTGGGGGTCATATCTGGTCATGTTCAGGGCTTAATCCTCACTGTGCTCAGGGATCACTCCTGGTACTGTTTAGGGAATCATATGCAGTGCCAGGGATTAGACTTGACTGACTGAACTCATAACATACAGCCTACCCAACTTATTATCTCTCTGGCACCAACCAATCATTTTACATGCATTATTAGAAAGCAGCATGGATATTTGAAGTCAAAAAATCTGATAGCATATTTAAGCAAATGACCTTTATTGTCAAGGTCATTTAGGTCTTATAGTCTGACATGCACTCATTGTAGACAAAGCCCTGAAGTTGCTATCAGGAAAAATAGATAATTAAATATAAATAGCATTAAAACATGCCTGGGAACTAATTTGTTTCTACTAAATTTGTTTGTAAGACAATCTATCAAAAAATTCTTTTAAATAAAAGAAATATCTGCTTCATCTATATATATGAATACATATATATACATATCAGCAAAAACAGGAGATACCTCCATTAACCTGTTCTTAGAAACAAAACTTTTATTATTAGATGTTAAGTTTTATATGTACTTAAAAGTATGTGTGCTTCACATTAAATAAATGTAAGATGATCTTTAACATTTTATTATAAGTTTTACTTATAAAATCCTAAACTACAACTGAAAAAGTGTTACCAAAACGGTGTTATTGTTTTCAGTATAGTAGATGTAGACATTTTTTTTGTCCCCAATTTCCAATACAGACCAGGCAAGAGTCTGGGTTGAGGTGTATATAGGGTACATTTACTGTACCTCCTCTTTCTATACAGTCCGTGTGCAGAACACAGCCTGTGGTAAGAATTGGGAGGCCTTATTTTTTTCTTTTTTTTTTCTTTTTTTT
>PVKC010006975.1:0-30242 GCA_004027635.1 Crocidura indochinensis | reverse complement strand
TCCCATATGGTCCCCCCCCCCCCTCAAGAGCCTGCCAGGAGCCATTTCTGAGCACAGAGCCAGGAATAACCCCTGAAAGCTGCCGAATGTGGACCGAAAACCAAAAGAATAATAAATGAATGAATAAATAAATGAATCAATAAATAAAGACAGAAGAGAGTGCTTTAAAAAAAGCAGACAAGGAATTTTTTTACTCAAAAGAAAATTTTCGGGGGCCGGGCGGCGCTGGAGGAAAGGTGCCTGCCTTGCCTTGTGCTAACCTAGGACGGACGGCGGTTCGATCCCCCGGTTCCCCATATGGTCCCTGTGCCTGCCAGGAGCGACTTCTGAGCGAATAGCCAGGAGTAAGCCCTGAGCGTCACTGGGTGTGGCCCAAAAACCAAAAAAAAAAAAAAATTTGGCCAATATTCCTGATAAACAGTGATACAGATCAATAAAACCTGACCAAATCTAAAATAACAATAAATCAAAAAATGTACGAAATGGCACTAATGAGCAATATGTTCTCAATAGTATGCTGAAATAAGTACATTGAACTGGAAATAAAAAAAAAAGCATTACCAGATGTGAAGACTATACAATATGTTTCTAAATAATCATTAGCTTAGGAGAAAAGTAGCAATTTGTCCCTCTAGTACAGGGATATAAAGAGCCACTTGGACTCATTTCTGAAGAAAAAAAAAAACCTAGGAGCCACAAAACAAACCATCAGGACATTGAAAACAAATATAGCACTGCATACATTGTTTCTTATTTTAATGCTATATAGAGGATCATGCAGTTAGCTGTCGATCTGACGAAAAAAAAAGAACTTTTTCACTTAACAATATAAAACATATATTTGTGAAAATTAATAGTCAATCAAAATATTTAAATGATACCCCTCCTCACACCCCTGCTCTAGTAGTTAGTAGAAATAACTCTTTATTCTGCATTTCTATTTCCTTGATGGCTGTGAGTGTCAGACAATAAAAGGGGCAAGCTGAATTTTACCTAATAGAGAGACATCTTGGAGTAAAGGCAAGAATTCCCAGTTTTTTGGAAATCCCTAATACCGATCTGGCACCAACTTGAGACAAATTGATATAACAACCTGACAATGAGGAAACAGCAAAAACTTGATCCAAGAAAGATTCCCTATCGCATCACCTACCGGTAAAATGAAATCAGAAGACATATGGTCCTTTGATCTGTGCAAAAATCAAGATCACTAATTACAGAAGACAGACTAGGCAGAAGTTTTCCTGGAACCTATTAGAAAGATCCTAGCCTTGGGTAGGAGAGATAGCACAGTGGTAGAGCATTTGCCTTACACGCTGAAGGAAAGTGGTTGGAATCCCGGCATCCCATATGGTCCCTGGAGCCTGCCAGTAGTGATTTCTGAGCATAGAACCTGGAGTAACACCTGAGCGCTGCCAGGTGTGACCCAAAAACAAAACAAAACAAAAAAGAAAAAAGAAAAGAAAGAAAGGTCCTAGACGATACTTTGGGTCTAGGATGTGTACAAAATCCAGTATCTCTAATCTCTAATTCCAGAGTTCTGACTTTGACAACAGTGACTAAGCAGAACTTCTAGAGCCATAAGAAAAGATTCTATCCTAGGCTTCAAACTAGGATCTATGCAAAAATCAAATTACTAATTACAGACTACTAATTACTGACTACAACAAATGAGACGGAACAGATCTAGAACCATAACAAAAGACTCTATCCTAGACATTGTCCTATGACCCATTGAAATGCCAAGATCTCTAGCTACAGAAGACTGATTTTGTCATCCACAACTGAGCAGAAAGTTTCCTGGCACCATTAAAAAAAAAAAAAAGTGGCGTTTCAGAATGAGTGTGTATGAAGCCCATAGTTGCTCCCATGACAGTATGCTTCAAGGGTGGAGAAACTCTTTATCCTAGGCCAAGGGAATTCCCTCTAACTTCCCATACTTCCAATACTTATTGTGCCTATGCAAAAAACAAAAAAACAACAACTAAAAAGCCTTGCCACACCAGCCCTTTAATGTTTTTCTTTTCTTTCTTGTGGTTATGGTTTTGGTGGTGATTTATTGTTGCTGCTGTGTCTTTTGTCATTGCTTGCTTTTTTTTGTATTTGTTTTTATTTTGATTTTTTATTTTGTTTTTGTTTTTTCTTTTCTTTTTTTCTTTCTTCTTCTGAATTGATATTTATAGCCTCTATATGGATTCCCCCAGTGCTTTTACTTTCTCTTCTTTACAACATAACCACAGAACTTGAATCATCTTGTTCTCCCTCATAACTTGAGGGGGGGGGAAAGATGGTACCAGGAACAACCAGTCATATGAACATTGAGTGGTAATAAAGAATGATCAGAATTAAGCACCAACCCAAAGAGAATGACTCCAGAATTAATATCTAATATACAACAAGCTAAACACAAAGGAGACCTCTTACACTAACAGTCCAAGGGACAAAGCAGGGAGGTATGGGATGCATGCTCGGAACAGGGGTGGAGGGAGGTCAACACTGGTGGTAGTAATGGCCCTAATTCTTTGTCACTATGTACCTTAAATATTACTTTGAAAGACATGTAATTCACTTTGATCACAATAAAAATTAATTTAAAATTTTAACAGAAAAATTAATAGTTCCCAGTGTGAATTACTCTGCATCACCTTGGCATTTTTATTACAAAAATCTGAAAGATAACATCAGGGGTACTTGAGCTTGAGAGATATACTCCAGAGAAAAATCCTGTAAGGGTCCTTAACTGCCAACACTTCTCTGAGTCTGTCTACATTTAGTCAGACATGCTCTCTGAATATAGAAACCTGACTTTACACTTAACCATCATGACTTTACATTGTCCCACCATGAGATGAACTAACAGCACAAAAGTATATAGGCCCTCAAGAATAGAATTATTACTGAGATCCAGAATAGCTCAGCTCCATAGTTCTATGCTGCTCTCAGTCTTCTTTCATGAAAAAGGATTCTATCATCACCCCTCCTACTTCACAGGAGCAGATCACATGTTTTGGGAAAGGGCATCATAGCTTGTGTAAAGAAGAAGGCAGACAACTTGTATATGTTTATTGGTAACTCAAATATTATGCTCCACTTAACACCTGTATAAACCAGGTCTATCAGGAATCTTTATAAACTCATTCTAAAATGTCACAGATATTCCTCTCTGCCCTGTTACATGTGTGAAAACATTTTGAAATTGAGTGGCATTGTTCAAAATTAGAGCTGTGAGACAAGAAGACCTAGTCTCTAAGCACATGGAGTGAAGTCTCTTGCTTTTAGCTTCACTGACTCCTCTTCATAGATCTAGAATACCCCTCTGTGCATCTGTAGAACTTTGTGTCCTTTAAACTCACTGTATAATCAATAAAGTCATATAGCTGTCTCTTCATGGAAAATTCCAGATTTCTTTGACAAAGTTATGCAGCAGCAGCAGCTCTGAACAGTTTCTCAATCACCATCGTGGTTGTTTGGACACCATACAGGCTTCTACTACTGACGTTATCACTCTAGCAAGACCTAGGTTGCATACTTGAAATTCCTAGTGGAATATTGGTATTGAGTATGTAGGAAGAAGTTACACAACCCACTTCAGAACCAACACTGACATTCAAAGGAAACTACTGCCACAAAGAATGGCTAGTGCAGTTAGAATAGAAAGAGTCTACTGAGAGTGATAGTTGGAAGTGATCACACTGGACAAGAACTGGGTGCTACAAGGGGATAAAATTACATGCATTTCACCCCTTCATTAACAGTAGTGCAAACTAATGTCAAAGAAGAAAGTGTGAAGTAAAATACCTGCCCCAGAGTCAGGTGGGGAGGTGGGTGGGAAGGAAGAGAACATCAGGGAGGGTGAGAGGATATCCAGTTATACCCCTCCTAGGGATATACCCTAGGAACAAAAAAAAACACAGTACAAAAATGTCTTCTGAGGTGCCAGAGAGATAGCATGGAGGTAAGGCATTTGTCTTTCATGCAGAATGACGGTGGTTCAAATCCCGGCATCCTATACGGTCCCCTTGCCTGCCACGGGCGATTATTGAGCATAGAGCCAAAGTAGCCCCAGAGCACTGCCGGGTGAGACCCAAAAATAAAATAAATACCTTCTGCACACCTATATTCATTGCAGTGCTATTTACAATAGCCAGAATGTAGAAACAACCCAGATACCCAACAACAAATGAGTAGCTCAAGAAACTGTGGTACATTTGCACAATAAATACTATGCAGCCATCAGGAAAGATGAAGTCATGAAATTTTCCTATACATGTATGGACATGGAAAGTATTATGCTGAGTGGAATGAGTCAGAAGGAGAATGATAGACACAGAATAGTCTCACTCATCTGTGGGCTTTAAGAAAATAAAAGACATTATTGTAATAATAATTAGAGACAATAGAGATTAGGGCTGGAGGGACTGGCTCACACTATGAAGCTCACCACGAAGAGTGGTGAGTGCAGTTAGAGAAATAACTTCACTGACAATTAGCATAACAATGTTAATGAGTGAGAGAAGTAGAATGCCTGTCTCAAATACAGGCAGGAGCTGGGGTAGGAGAGAGTTGGAGGGCACTGGTGATGAGAATGTGGTTTTGGAGGGTTTTTGTTTTGGGGGAGCCACACCTTGTGACACTCAGCGCTTACTCGTGGCTATGTGCTCAGAAATCACTCCTGGCTGAGGCCCAAGTGGTGGTAGAAATGCTTTACTGGTGAAGGAGGGTGTTCTTTTTTTATAACTAAAAACCAACCAACCACAAACATGTTTGTAATCGTGGTGCCTAATTAAAGATATTTAAAAAGAAAAAACTGAAGACATTGGTGGTGGGAATTTTTGTTGTACACTGTATGAATGTAATTCAGTTATGAACAACTCTATCTGTTTAAAAAAACTATATCATGAACAAACTTGTAAAGTGTGCTTAAACTTAAAGTATTTTTTTGTTTGGGGGTCACATTGGTGACACTCAGGGGTTACTCCTGTCTATGTGCTCAGAAATCACTCCTAGTTTGGGAGAGCATATGGGATACCAGGGAATTGAACCAAGGTCTGTCCTAGGTCAGCCGCATGCAAGGCAAACACCCTACCACTGTGCCACCGCTCAGCCCCTTAAAATAAATTTTTAGTAAACTACAGAACCCTCAAATGTCACTATATTGTGGACCACAGTTCCCACAACTCATTAGTTCGCACACAAGAGACCACAGCATTCAGCATTGTAACCATGACAACTGAAGAATCCACAATTATTACAGAGGTGACTCTAGAGATCAAAGTAGCCACAGAGGAGGATATACAGCAGCCTTCATAAAAAATGAATATTCCAAATCCCCTGGCACCCCAAGGTGGTGGTGGTGGTGGTGGACCAACAAATGTAGTGAATAACCTCCAACCGCTGCTCAATGTATGCCATCTCTTGATTGTGTCACTGTCACTGCTCTATTGTTTTCAATACCCAGCTATTGCTGCTGAGTAAATCCATGCTTTTCCTATAGGCTCCATCACTTGAGGATGCATCCGTCCAAGCAGTGCTCATAGCAGGCCTACTCTTGACTCTGTTGCTGGTCGGATGCCTCTGCTATTGCTGCTGGGTGAGTGTCTATGGCCCCTGCTCCAGCCCCTTAAAGCGATAACCAGGTAAATTTTCCAAGGACTTGAGTGCTTCATTCCTCTGTTTCTATTTATTATATTAATCCAATCCAATTCACAACATAAGCACTCAGGAATTCATGTCATCATTTTGTGCTTAAGGTGAGGATATCTGACTTCTCAGAAGCCTCCTGCTTAATAAACAGGGAGGGGGATCAGCTGCCTTGACCCTTGGTGACATAATTCTCAATGCCTAACAAGATAAACAGACAGCTTTCAGGCTATTTGGTGACAGGATTGGATAATGAGCATGCGGGAAATTTTGTTTTTGAAGGGGAAAGAATGGGTGCTATAAGAGAAACATTTTACACAAGGGGGAGTGACGGTTGAACTTCATCAGATTTCTCATTAGGTGGAGGCATTGTCTTAAAAACCTATTTGGTTTCTGCATATATTTATTGTCGCTTATGTCCAAATCTGTCATGACACTTTCCATAAAAGACAAAAGGAGTTGCTCTCCTGGGAAGAGGAGACACACTTTTTGTGGGTTCTGCAATTAGAACATGGAGTTGTTGAAGGTGAAAATATCAGCTGACAGAGTGTGATAAGTGCACAGATAAAAGAAATAATAAAGGATAGGACACCATTAAAGAAGAGTGAAAAGGTAGAAGACGAGAGGTTCTGATGCAAAAAGTTTGTGAAAGGAAATAACAAAGCTTAGAGCAGAAATCAATGAAGTGGAAATCAAAATAAAACAGTAATAAATATCAATGAAAGCAAAAGTTTGTTCTTTGAAAAAATAAACAAGATTGATAAACCACTAGCAAAACTCACAGAGAATGGGAAAGAGAGAGAGTAATCAAAGACTACTTTGAGAAACTCTATGCCACAAAACATGAGAACCTGGATGAAATGGGTAAATTCTTGGACTCTTATAATTTTCCATGGTTGAATCAGGATGATCTAGCATATCTAAGCAGACCCATAACTATTGAAGAAGTTAACATGGTAGTTAAAAGTCTTCCCAAAAGCAAAAGCCCAAGACCAGATGGATTCACTAATGAATTCTTTCAAACCTTTTAAGAGGAACTACTACCAATTCTTTTTAGACTTTTTCAGAAAATTGAAGAAAAAGAAACACTACCAAATAGTTTTTATGAAGCTAACATCACTCTGATACCAAATCAGAGAGAGATGCTGCCAAAAAAGAAAATTACAGACCAATATCCCTGATAAACACAGATGCAAAGATACTCAACAAAATCCTAGAAAATAGGATTGAATGCCTTGCTCATCAAGAAGATCATACATCATGACCAAGTAAGTTTCATTCCAGAGATGCAAGGATGATTTAGCATATGCAAATTGTCAACAAAAGATATCAACAAAAGAAAAACTAAAAACCATAAGATAATATCAATAGATTTAGAGAAAACATTTAATAAAGTCGAATACCCATTTTTGTGGGGGTTTTTTTTGAGACACACCCATTTGATGCTCAGGGGTTATTCCTGGCTAAGTGCTCAGAAATTGCCACTGGCTTGGGGGGACCATATGGGACACTGGGAGATCAAACTGCAGTCCTTCCTTGGCTAGCACTTGCAAGGCAGACACCTTACCTCTATCACCACCTCGCTGCCCCTAATACCCATTTTTATTTAAAAAAAAAACTCTCAACAAGATGGAAATGGGAGGAACTTTTCTCAATATAGCCAGGATCATCTATCACAAGCCAATAGCAAATATTATTATCAATGGAGATAAACTAAAAGCCTCTAAAATCTGGTACAAGATAAGGCTGCCCCCTCTCTCAACACTAATTTACTATAATACTGGAAGTACTTGGCCATAGCAATTAGACAAGGAAAAGGGCATCTATATAAGAAAGGAAGAAGTCAAGTTCTCACTGTTTGCAGATGACATATTACAATGTTTAGAGATCCTAAATGTTTCTACCAAAAAGCTTCTAAAAATAGATTCATATTGCAAAGAGGTAGGCTACACAATTAACAAGCAAAAATTCAATGACCTTCTTATACACCAATAATGATAGAGAAGAAATGGACAATAAACAAAACAATCCCATTTACATTAGTGCCACACAAACTCAAATACCTGAGAGTCAAAGTAACTAAAGAGGTGAAGGACCTATACAAAGAAAACTATAAAACCCTGCTTTTAAAAGAAGACACAAGGAAATGGAGACACATACCTTGTTCACGGAGAGGGAGGATTAACATCATTAAAATGGCAATACTTCCCAAAGCAGATTTAATGCAATTCCTTTAAAGATATGCATGACATTTTTCAAAGAAGTGAATCAAACACTCCTGAAATTCATTTGGAACAAAAAAGCACCCAAGAATAGCTAGAACAGTCCTTAGAAAAAAGAAGATGGTGGATCACTTTCCCCACCTTTAAATTGTACTACAAAGCAACACTATCAAAACAGCATGGTATTGGAATAAACCAATACCAATGGAATAAACTTCAGTATTCAGAGAATGTTCCCCAGACATACAATCAATTAATCTTTGACAAAGTGACAAGAAATGCAGAATGGAGCAAGGGAAGCCTTTTCAACATGTGGTGTTGGGACAACTGGTTAATCACAATCGAAAAAGCAAAGTCAGACCTCCATCTAACACTATGACAAAGGTCAAATCCAAGTATATTAAAGACTATGATAGAGACCCAGAACCATAAGGTATATAGTAGAAAACATAGGTTAAATACCCCATGACAGACTAAAGGCATCTTCTGAAAATAAACATTACTGTCCAAACAAGTAAAGAAGAAATGAGCAAATGGGACTATATTAAGCTGAGTAGCTTCTGCACCTCAAAGGAAGTGGTAACTAATATACAAAGGCCACCCACAGAATGAGAGAAACTATTCGCCCAATACCCATCAGATAAGGGGCTAATATCTAAGATATACAATATGCTGACAGAACCTAACAAGAAAGAAAAACATCTAATACCATCAAAAATGGAAAAATGAAATGAATAGACAGTTCCTCAAAGAATAAATACGAATGACCAAAAGGCATATAAAAATGATCCACATCACTAGTCCTCAGGAAGATGTAAATCAAACAAAAATGAGATAACATCTCATGCCACAGAGACTGGCACACATTACAAAGAACAGGAATAGTCACTACTAGTAGAATGTGGAGAGAAAAGAACTCTCACTCACTGCTTGTGAGAATGCTGTCTAGTCCAGCCTTTATGAAAAACAGTATGGAGATTCCTCAAAAACTGGAAATTGAGCTCCCATATGATCCAGCTATACCACTCCGAGGGCTATACCCTGGGAATACAAAAACTCAATACAAAAATACCTTCTGCACACCTATATTCGTTGCAGTGCTATTTACAATAGTCAGAATCTGAAAACAATCCAGATGCCCAACAACAGGTGAGTGGCTAAATAAACTGTGATACATTTACACAATGGAATACTATGCAGCTATCGAGAAAAAAATGAAGTCATGAAATTTTTCTATACATGCATAGACATGGAAACTATTATGCTGAGTGAAATAAGTCAGAGAGAGATAGACACAGAATAGTCTCACTCACCTATGGTATTTAAGAAAAATAAAAGACAGTATTGTAATAATACCCAGACACAAAAGAGATGAGGGCTGGAAGGACCAACCCATGATGTGAAGCTTACCACAAAGAGTGGTGAGTACAAACAGAAAAATAACTACATTGACAACTATCATGACAATTGTAGTAAATTAGAGAAATAGAATCCCTGTCTTGAATACAGGCAAGGGTTGTAAGAGGAAAGAGAGAGGGCATGTTTGTAATCATGTTTAAATAAATCATGTTTAAATAAATATATTTTTTAAGTTTGTGAAGATATAAGCAGGGGATAGGTTTAGGAGAAAGAATCCATAAGTGCAACACCAAGACAAAAATAGATCCAGAAGAAGCAGATTCATTATGATGATCAAAGACCCAAAAGCAATAAGCATCATAGTGGATAACAAAAGCCAGTCTTTATCTCACTGTTAAATAACCCAATGTCAGTTTGTATCAACTAGAAAACATAACACCCCTTAAACAGCCTGATTATATCTCTTATTTATTGTAGGCATGCAGAAAGGATACAATAGATTGTGATGTAAGTATTTCTGGTTTTCTAGTTTTCTTGCAAATGTTGTCAGTAGACCTGATTTGCAGACTAGACTTCATAGAGACCTTCTATTATTTGGGGAGTGGGGGCTAAACCCGGTGACTCTCAGGGGGTTACTCCTGGCTATGTGCTCAGAAATAGCTCCTGGCATGGGTGGGAGACCATATGGGATGCCAGGGGATCAAACCGTGGTCTGTCCTAAGTCAGCCGCATGCAAGGCAAACACCTTACCACTGCGCCACCACTCTGGCCCCACAGAGACCTTCTGAATATCTGTGACATTGTATTCCCCACATACATGTATATCAATCAATGTCAGCAGAAAAAGGTTTTAGAAAGAAAGACTAAAGGGATTCCAACCAGAGAGGGCATGGGATTCACAAAATATTACCCTGGGCCTTCTAAGACACTTAATGATCCTGGGTCAGTGAGCTTCAATAAAACACATCTGCATGTTGCAGGCACCTTATTACTCAACTGGGGTCTGAAGAGTTATATGGCCTCAGTAATGTGCTCAGTTAAAACTTCTAGACAGATGGGAAGTTTGGGGTTGGTTTTGTCTTTGGGACAGCAGGCTAAGACAAGGAACTGTGAGAAGGACATAGGCCAAGTGAACAACAGGGTCTAAAGTCAGGTGTGCACACTGGAAGGGAACCCAATTAGTCCATAGTAATCAGCAGAGACTTGCTGTTCTGAGGAACAGAACTGAGGGTGGATCCTGAGGCAAACAGACCTCACTGTCATAAACCTGGCTTCTAAAAATGTGTTCAGTGTTATTCTAAGCTAGACATGCCATCGTCGGGTGAAGGAACTCCTACTCCTATTAGAATAACAGCCCTCCCTAATCCTATGCAGATAGAAAACATGCTGCTCCAGGAAATGCTTAGGGTACACAGACACAGGATGAAATTTTGAGGTCGTTTGTGTGAGATTCAAATTGATCAAATCTGTAGTATGTTTAGATGTTGCATGGGAAAATTTCTATAGCTGTGTTACTCAGGGGTCCTCAACTTTTCCAGAGTATCCTTTAACTCATTCCTGAGTGCTTAAGACTAGACAGGTGATGTGAAAATGTCCGTCTATTCCAGGGACAGCCAGACAGGAAAGTAGATCTTTTTTCCCTTCCTAACAGCCACGGAAGATACAACCCTTGGTGATTGTCCCCTGTGTGTGCCAGGAAGAAAGCATAAGACGGATGGAGGTGAGAAGGGAGCTATGGGGAGAGTTGTGACCCAAGACTAGAGCTGTGAAATGAGATGGACAATAGTTCATGCAGCACAGACCTGGAACAATAGCGATAACATATGGGATTAACAAGGAGCTATAGACTCTGTCTTCTTGGTACTTAGAGACCCTTCCTCTACCTTCCTCACAGGGAAAATCAAAAAATTGAAATTTTAAGCTCTGACCATTAAATCTAAGCTGGTACAGCATATGGATATCCCTTTGAATCAGTCTGAATTTCTGCTATGGGTACTGACTTAGGATAATGCATTCTGTGCTCAATTAATCTGTCAACATTTAAAGCTCAACAGTAAGCCTTAGATCTCACTGATAGGATAAATATAAGAACTTGCAAAAACAAAGATAGTACTAATGTCAGAGAAAAATAAAGATATTTTCCAATTCAGTGATCTGAAAAACTCTTCACATCCGCTGTTCCTCAAAAGCTCACACAGTAGTTAATGCAATAGTTACATGTTCTAGCATTTGACTCTATCATGGGTGATAGTGTTACTTGGAAGGCAGTTCAGAAAATTTCATGCCCAGAAGTAAATGATCTCACTTGGTGAGTAAAACTAAGCTCAGAGTGGGCCTATTTTTACACATAAAAAAGTCCAAAGTAGCCAGTGTTAAGGAAGGAAAATGCCTGCTCCTGTCTCTATCATGAAAGGGTCTATTACTTCCTTCAGGGAGCTTCAAATGTCATGTTGACACTAAACCATGACTTTCCCCAGTAGCCAAGTGTGGGTGAATGACAGAAAAAAATCCAAACGTGGGATATGTACTTACCAAGGGGCTTGTTGCAACTCAGGGGGCCTGACCCCAGCCCCCAGCACTAGGTCCTTGAAGGGTGGATGTTTAATACTCCCATAGTCAGGATCAGTAGCCAGGGTCCATAAAAAATGTTGAGTCTCTTCTCTGTTACTTTTCTTTGCAGATTCTGGTATTTGGTCAGAATAGGGTATGGATGCTCAGCTTTCTTCTTACAGGCCCCCAAAGCATATCCTTCTCTCATCAACTTCTACACAAGTCCTCATACTCACATCATACTTTCCCTTCATGCTACTTTATTCCTTATCCACCACTTAACTTCTCAAATCTTTTAATTTTTCTGGCTTGCCCTCCTATATCAACATGTGGATTTGTTGCAAATTGCAAAGCAGTCTTTAATATACAATGTATTCTGAATAGAGACTGAAGTCTTTCCCAGAAAGATAGTAGGGACAGAGCCTCAGGTAAAGCTCTGACAAGTGAGGCAACAACCAATCTCAGATCTTCTGTCCACATCTGCTTTTTCAGGAAAAATTGGATTCCTTGTGTAACTACATTCAAACTTGCAACCAGATACCAATTATAGTGCGTCATCCTAGATGCAAGGTAAGTGGTTTCAAGTATCTTCTCAAAATTCTTAAAAATGTCTTACTGTGCATCAGAAGGCCTTGATCTAGAATTTGATCACAAAGTCAAGTCAATTTTTTTACATTTAGGAAGTGCTTTTACAAGTTAGAAGTTGTATTGACCTATCTTATGTAGACTAAGACCTCTTCCATCAAGACTGCACAACAAGGTCTTTCATGAACATCAGGTCTCACAATATGTGAGCAATATTGGTAATTGACATTGGAAAAAAATTAAATGACCTAGAAGTTCAATCCATTTTCATGGAAGATTTCTAACCATATATTAAACTGTGCAAAAGTAAATTGGGGATCGGAGAGATAGCACAGCTGTAGGACATTTGCCTTGAGCACAGCTGATCCAGAATGGATAGTGAATTCGAATCCTGGCATCCCATATGATCCTCTGTGCCTGCCAGGAGCAACTTCTGAGTGCAGAGTCAGGAGTGACTCATGAGTGCCTCCAGGTATGATCCAAAAACCAAAAAGAGAAAGAAAGAAAAGTAAATTGATCATCAGAAATGTGCTTCATGACAAGAAGTCCCCAGACTTCTTTATCCTCCTCTTTTCCCTTAAAGATCCCAATTCAAAAAAGTTAACAAGATAGTTCTCCTGTTCTCTTTAACATTGCTCAGACATCATGCCTCACTCAATCACTAGATCTAGCAGAATCTACTCAAATATTCTTTAGTCAAGGCCCCTTAGAGTCCTCCTTAGAGTCTGTGTGTCTCCTCTGCAGTTGGCCTACAGACTGGTCATAGCATCTTCAAGTCAATGGTAGGCAACCAGTAGGAGATGTGATAGTGACCACGAAGCGGTCAAGACATAGAATCTTGGGCAGAATATTTATGGTCTTCCATGAGACTATGCATACCTGGGAATTAAAACTTGCCACAGATACATGGTTCTTTTCATAGATCATTCTTTATTCATAGGTTTCTCAATAACTTATGTACCAATTATGCCATTACAAACCACTTTCGTGTCCTCTGCCTTTTGTTTCTTTGGGTTTGGAGGGAGATGGAGTAACATGAGCAACACACATGTTTACTCCTGATTCTGTGCTCAGGGATGACACTTTTTAATCTTGGGGAATCATAGACAGTGCTAGGGAGAGAAACTAGGTTGGTCACATACAAGGCAGGTAAGGGCCTACCTGCTATACTATCAATCTGGCTCCTCATGCTCCCTACAACAAGCTGTTTCCTGTGTTCATACTCTGTCTTCTCAAGACAATTCTCATTTATCTAAAGTTCTAGGATGACACCAAAAGTCTGGTTGAGATTCGGACTCACAATCCTGCATCCTAATTCTTAACCACATTCTCAAAACTGAAATCATAAACTTGGCTCACCTTTCCCTCCCACTCACCCAGACTGGCTGTGCAAACCTTGGATCTTTGCAGTTTTTTATCTAATCCTTGCTCCTGAAAAAATAAAACGAAGTGATTAAATGAGAGTAAGTCTGGGCCAAGTGATCTCGGAATCAGAACAATTAAGGCTGAATAGACTTCCAATAACTGAACAAATCTTGTAGGAAAATTTTCAGAGACCAGCACTAATTAAAGCAAGGTCACTTAGAAAGGTCAATCTTTGACCTTGATGTGTCCTACTCTGAGGGCTTGGGCCAAAGAAACCCAATCTTACGGTTCCAATATCAAGTATCTCTCAATAACATCCTCTCTCTTCTCTTTGCTCCAGGGAAAGTGCATAAAAATTATAAAAAGACCCTGCTCTCCAAAACTCTGCCTTCAAACCAGTCAAGGGCACCTGCCCATCAACACCTGTACCTTGATTCCAGAGCCCAGAGCCATATGTTTTCTGCCTCCTGCAAGAACGCTACCACTGACAGCTGCCCCTGAGCAACCAATATGCCAGACACCTTAATGAATCCCATACCCATAATCCAAGGTTAAAAAAATGTTTATTTTTTTCAAAGATCCTTGCGTGCTGAATGGGAAATATATTTTGGGTCTTGTTCTACTGCCAATAGAAATTGTAGTTTACTACTGTTCATGAAGTCAGTTTGTATCTGGTGAGTATTATTACAGATGTATCTCAACTTTTCAGTGGATATAGTCTTCTACACAACCTGTTATTCTAACATCAAGAGCTAGAATGCACTCATATGATTGATTTTTATTATTATTCTTTTGGTTTTGTGTCCATACCCAACATTGCTACTTCTGGCTCTATGGTCAGGTACTAGTCTTGATGGGTTCCAGGAACTATTTGGGGGTACTGGAAACAAACTTATATCAGCCAAGACAGTTATTTTGCCAAGTTATCCTCTTTGAAATAAATTCTAAACACCTTTTTTGGGTCACACCTAGTGGTGATCAGGATTTTCTCCTGGATCTGTGTTTAGAGATCACTTTTGTCAATTCTTGGCTGACCTTATGTGGATATAACCTGGTTATATGTGCCAATGCTCTATATGCCATGTGCTGTTGCAGGGAACTTCAAGATTGTATTATTTCTTAAAACTATGTAGTATTTCATTATACATATATAATATATACTACATCTTCATGATCCACTCATCTGTTGTTGTACATCTAGGCTAATTCCTACTCTTAACTTTTGTATTAGTTCTACTCTAAGTAGTAGTGTGAATATGTCTTTTTGAATTAATGTTTTTCTGTTCTGGGAATAGATACCTAAAAGTGGAATTGCTGGTGTGAAATAATAGTGGACAGGGTTTGGGGGGACTAAGATGTGTTGGTGGTGTTAAGGATAGAACTAAATAGTTGGTGGTGTTAAGGATAGAACTAAATACAAACTGCAGTCAACAGCAATGAAATCATTAAGACCCAAATTTTAATGACCAGACTTAAAAGACTATCTGTTATGATAACAAACTAGGAAGGCAGATTAGGAAGCGAGGAGATATGGTATGGACTCAGGGAAAATTGGTGAAGGCTAGGTTGTCACTGATGTTGTGGTTGGTGCTGACACATTGTATATTTAGACCTTTACTATGAATAACTTTGTAAATCACAATGCTTTAAAACTACCATGTATCCATGAAATGAATAAATGTCATCATTTGTAAGTAGTTGTTTACATTTAATAAATGTATTTGTTACATTTTATTTAAAAATATTGTATCTTAGCACAGGAGTGGGGCATTTACCTTGCATGCAGTGGACCCTTGGAGGGACCCGGTAATGATTCCCGCCATCCCGTATAGTCCCCCAGCCTGCCAGGGGTAGTTTCTGAGTGCAGAGTCAGGAGTGATCCTTGAGCATTGACCCAAAAACCAATTAATCGGTCAATAAATAAAGTTCTAAAAAAATAAGTGCTGAATTGTATCTTATCAAAAAGTATATATGTGTGATGTTGTCTTCACTCCTCATTGACAGTTAATTTTTGTCATTTTAGTAAATTGAGGAAATTTCCAATTTTTCCAAATTTATCTTTAGAGAATTTACAATACCATCACTATTCCAATGATACTATAGTAGAATTCATCTTCGAAATGTAAGATAAACATATAAAACTGATTTAATTATGGCTTTTAAAATTTGGCCGTCTATTCAGAGAGATGATCTTAGAAACATGATTTTAAAAGGACCTAAAGATGTATCAAAAGGTACTTGGAATCATTAATCTTTTAGAAAATGTAAATGAAAACTACAATTTGGTATCACTTCAGATTTGTTAGGATGATTGTCATTTTATAAAAATGCCGGTAAGAATCTTGTTCTGTCTCACAAACTGAGGGGGAAATAATGGAGGGTACCAAGACCAGACAGTCACATGAACATTAAGTAGAAATAAAAAGTAATCAGACTTAAACACCAAATCCAAAGCCAATGACAACAGAATCGAAACAGAATCTACAACATGCTAGACACAGAGGGAACCAATTATACTAGCAACCAGGGGGATAAAGAAGGGGGGGGTATGGGATGCATGCTGGGAACAGAGGTGGAGGGAGGACGACATTGGTGGTGGAAATGCCCCTGATTCAATGTCATTATGTACCCAAAAAATTACTGTGAAAGATTTGTTATCTATTTTGGTCAAAATAAAAATTAAAAAAAAATGCTAGTAAGTGGATAAGGTGCTTACCTTGCAAGAGGCCATTCCTATCACTGCATGTGGTCACCTGAGAATCTAAGCACAGAGTCTGGAGTAAACTCTAAAAATACCCATCTCTTCCTCACTTGAGGATGCCTCATATGTATTTAGGCCCACCCTTCTGACTTAATTTAACCTTCTTTACTCACTTTTTTTTTAAAATATGGAACGCTTCACGAATTTGCATGTCATCCTTTCGCAGGGGCCATGCTAATCTTCTCTGTATCATTCCAATTTTAGTATATGTGCTGCCGAAGCGAGCACTTTACTCACTTTCTTTTTTTTTTTTTTTTTTGGTTTTTGGGTCACACCTGGCAGTGCTCAGGGGTTACTCCTGGCTCCATGCTCAGAAATTGCTCCTGGCAGGCACGGGGGACCATATGGGGCACCGGGATTCGAACTGATGATCTTTTGCATGAAAGGCAAACGCCTTACCTCCATGCTATCTCCCGGGCCCCATTTACTCACTTTCTTAAAGGTCCACACACAGACTACAGACCCCTTAAAACTCAAAATAGGAATCTGTGGAAAGAGGTATCATTTACTCCATATCATTCAGCAATTATTAACAGATATCATGAATGTAAAGACTTCATGGCAATCAAGGGTATCATCCCAAACATTTAAGCATCAGATGATTGTAATCATATTAAAGCCTTTCCAAAGAAAATAAAAACCTTCACTCTCTAAAACATTTTATTTACTCTTTGTGGGTTTTATTGGTTTGGTTTGGTTTGTTTGCTTGTTTGGGGGCCACATCCAGTATTGCTCAGGGCTTACTCCTGACTCTGTGCTCAGAAATTGCTACTGGCAGGCTCGGGTGATCATATGGGATTCTGGGATCGAACTGAGATTCATTTTGTGTGCAAAGCAAATGCCCTACCACTGTGCTATATCTCTGGCCCCTATTTTACTTTTTGTTTGAGGGCCCTGACTATGCTCAAAGCTTACACCTAGCTCCATACTCAGGGATCATTCATGGCAGTGATTAAAGGACCATAGGTAGGTCAGCTTCATGCAAGCCAATCACCCTATCTCCCTGTCTGTTATACTGCCTCTCCATCTGCACTCCTTAATGAATTGTGGAAATTTAATATTATCTAATATCAAAACCAGAAACGGACATATAGAGCCTCTCACTATTATGTATCAAAAACTCCTGAACTAATGATAAACTCAAATATTTTAAATGACCATAGACTGTGCCTTGCACGGTGGCTTGTGTGAGGCTATGTACAGTCCTACAGGTGGTGCAGGCAAGAACTCTGAAAAGAAATAGCCACTGCCTTGCAGCTCTGCCTCTCTCAGCCTGTGGGCCAGTTCAGAATCTCAAGACATAACTACAACCACTAGCAGCAATTAGTGCTGCTATTGTGGACGATCTAGCCACTAGGCCCATGAATGCCCCACCAGTGGAGGCTGGGCACATAGTGTGAGAAGCCATGGCAGAGGTGGTTTTTACCTCTGATAGAGGTTTCCAGTTTGTTTCCTCATCTCTTCCAGATATCTGTTACAGCTGTGGTAAGTCTGGTCATCTTGCTTGTGATCTTCAGGAGGATGATGCCTGCAGTAGAGATGACCACATTGCCCAGGATTGGAAGAATACAAGAGAGAGTGAGAGCAGCCGCTGCAACTGTGGCAAACCAAGCCATTTGTCTCATGACTGTGTCACTAAAGCTAATGAGCAGAAGTGCAACTCTTGTAGAGAATTTGGACACATTCAAAAAGACAGCACCAAAGTGAAGTGTGGTGAAGTGTGGTGAAATTGGTCATGTAGCCATCAACAGCAGCAAGAAAAGTGAAGTCAACTGTTACCACTGTGGCCAGCACACATTCCCACTGTGGTGGGAATATACAATAGAGACTACTACAGCTTAATTATTTTCCTTTGTCACGCCCTCCTTTTTCTAATTGATATTGTATTGTTTTTCTCTAAATCCTCTTCATTGGCCAATGGTTGGCAGATAGAGGTTATTCTCAGGCCAATGAGCTTACTTGCTATATAAAAGGAGGAAAGGAATTGAGGGGAAATCAGTTTAATGTATTTAACTACAAAAAAATCCTGTTTAGTTTGGTAGATGTGTTATTTATAATACTTTGTTAAAGAACTCTCTTTCCACACCACTGGTGAACAGAGATTAATGAATGGGAAGTGTTGAGTCAAACCAGTAAACTCATTTTGGATTTCTTGAAAATGTTCCCACTTAGAAGGTAAAATCAATTCCGGAAGTGACTGAACTTTCGTAAATATCTTTAATGTTAGCATAATGATGGCCTTGGATTATTTGACCTCAGTAGCCATTAAAAAACATCAAGTAACATCTATATCAGACTATATTGCATATAGTTAAGTGAGAGTAAACAAAATAAACATGAGTTGGCTTTCTGAGAGAAGTCCTGATTAAAACTAAAACAGGAATAACTTCATCAAAGCCTTAATGTTGGATGTACAGTGAGTGATTGTAAACATTTTGAACACATTTTTTCCCAAGACTAAACCTAAAATCCAGAGCAAACATCTCTGCTCAGACTATTCAGGAATTATAGAGAAACACATTTCTACAGAAATCAAATGCAATTTTTGAGTGGAAATAAAAAATGACAAGACCTAAATACCCAACCCGAAGTCAACAACAATAGAATCAAGAGATCCAAACTACAACAAGCTATTCACAAAAGGAACCTCCTACACTAGCAGTTTAGGGGGCTAAGGGTGGAGGTATAGGATGCATGCTGGGAACAGTGGTGGAGGGAGGTCAACTTTGGTGGTGGGAATTGCCCTAAAATTCACTGTCTCTATGTACCTTAAATATAACTGTAAAAGACTTGTAATTCAAACAAATATTTTAAATAACTCAAATGCTATTTTTTTTTTGGTTTTTGGGCCACACCCGGTGACGCTCAGGGGTTACTCCTGGCTATTCACTCAGAAGTCGCTCCTGGCAGGCACAGGGGACCATATGGGGAACCAGGGAATCGAACCGTGGTCCGTCCTAGGTTAGCGCAGGCACCTTACCTCCATCAAATGCTATTTTTGAATTTATATTACTTAAACAACTGTATTTCCTTGATTGCAATCAATTTTTAGAAGTCAAATAAATAAAGCAACTGAAATCTTAGAAACAGGAGTGTAATTTTAAACTACCCAATAAAGCTAAAGAAGGAAGGGGAGTTTGACTAATGCTTTTATTTGTTTCAAATTTTCATGACTGTATATAGTGCAAAATGCTATATTATAGAGGGAAATTTGGAGGATCAAAATAATTACCATGCATGGCAAATGTGCTCCTTGGGCTAATGCACATGGTACCTGAGTATATGTGTTTGCATAAAATGTGGCCTTTTCTACTATCATACTGGTTTATATACTGGGGCTTTCTCCACCTTTGAAGAAACCTGTGTTCTCTTGAACATGCTACTCTTCCCCTTTCTTGTGTTTTCCCTCATGTACCTCAGTACCTTTGAATAAAGCCAGTTTTTATATAAAAAAATTACCATAGACAAGATCTTTATATATCCCATAAATGGGCGTGTCCATTCTATCTCTCCCTCTCTCTTTGGCTCATTAGCTCAAAATAATACTCTCTATATCCATTTATGTATAAAGAAATCCATGGTTTTACTTTTCATATGAACTGCATAAAATTATGCATTATACAGATGTACCCCAGTTCTTTTATTCACTCCTTTGTTCTTGGTCACATTAGATTTTTCCAAATTCTGGATATTGTGAGTAATTTTGCAACATAGATATGCATATCTTTTCTGCATTGTGTTTTGGAGCCTCTAGAGTATATTCCCAGAAGCAGTATTTCTGAGTCTTATGGGAGCTCAATTTCTAATTTTTGAGGAATGTCCATACATTATTCCAAAACAGCTGAACCAGTTGACATTCCCACCTGCAGTAAATGAGAGTATCTTCCTCAGATATGCACCAGCACTGGTTGTTCTTGGTCTTTTGATGCCAGTCACTGTGAAATACCTGATTGTTGTTTTGATTTGCATCTCCCTGATAAGTGATCATATGAGGGCTGGAAAGATAGCACAGTGGTGGGGCATTTGCCTTGCATGCATCCAACCAGGGAGAGACCCAATTTGATTCCTGGCATCCCATATGGTTCCCCAGCCTGCTAGGGGCGATTTCTGAGCGCAGAGCCAGGAGTAACCTATGAGCACCTCTGGGTATGGCCCAAAAACCAATTAATCAATAAATAAAGTTTATAAAAATAAGTGATAATGTGGATCATTTTTATGTGAATTTTAATGTGGATCTTTTGGTCATCTGTATTTTTTTTCTTGGAGGAAGTTTCTGTTCATTTCTTCTCCCTACTTGGTATAGACTGTATACAAATTATTTCTAATGGGAAGATTCCATAATGTAGCTTCAACTTTATATATATGGCTGTATTATAAGGTTTAAGTTTATAATTCACTTCTATTTTAGTGCATTGTGGTCTGAAAATATAGTTTCTATCATCTTGATTTTATGGAAGTACATTTTGTGGCTCAAAATGCAGTTTAATTCAGAAAAGAATATGTATTCTGCTTTGGGTAATAAAAAGTTATATATACTAACCTCTCTTTTTCATTTCTTCCTCAAAGCCAGCTTGATCAAATTCAGCTATTGAATTTTAGCCAACTTGATCTATCAAGAGGTGAGAGAATGAAGTTGAATTCTCCAACTACTATTTTGTTGCTATTGATATCTTCAAGTCTATTAGCAGTTGTTTTAACTATTTTTCTGGTCCCACATTGGGTACATATATATTTAGGAGTCTGGTGGGCTCCTGCTTTGCTTTTCCATTGTGATCTTGCAGTGTTTTTTTGTGTAGCAATTTGACTCATTGACTCTTCTCGGAGCACACTGGCCTATATATAATAATGGCTCTTTTGTTCACAAAGAGGCCCCCACTGCCACTTTGTCTGCCTAAGCTTCTTGGGACTGTAGACTGAATTATCTTTAATGGTATGAGTCCATAATGTAGTTTCAGATTTACATTTATATATGGTTATGTTGTAATAAAAAATTTAAATTGTCCTTTAACTGTTGGTGTGATTCATTTGGTTCAGCCTATATGAAAACAGTATGAATACTTATTTAAAAAGCAATATAGGGTGGTGAGAATATTACACTGATGAAGGAGGTGTTCTGTTAATGACTGAAACCCAACTACAATTATGTTTGTAATCATGGTGCTTAAATAAAGAATATATATTCAAAAATAAAATAAAAAGCAATATAGGAAGTCAACTGCAATGTCTTTCCTAATATCCATTGCCACAGACTCATCTAACTCTCAAAAGAGAGGAAAAACTAGCAGTAAAACTCATAGATAAAATGGTCTCATAGCTGATCGCACTGGGGTCCCATGTGAGTGGGGCAGGAAAAGTTCCTCTCTCTTTTGGAGCTCTGGCAACTCACATACAGACCATCCTACAAGTGCTGCTATGCCAGTGACCCAGAATTACTGATTTTTCACTAATCTCTGCAGAGGCTCTTAGTCACTCAAAATTCCAGGTCTACCATTTCTATGACTGACATCTCCATGGACAGTTTGGAGCCAGGGTAGGCTGCATTCATCCTCTCCCACACCCACACCCATGTACTTATAAAAGTCCTAGCAGCCACATCCATGAACCACTGCTGTTACCATGTGAGCTCATAAGCCCAGTTCCACAGATTCTCGAAGTCCTGGATCACCTGACATCCTCATAATTTTAATACTGGCTTCTCAGTAGCAATACACCAAATTAGAAGTGAAATTATACTAGAAGGCACAAAAGCTCAACAAACAAAACTGAATACAGAATAATCAATAAATAGCTTAATAAACCTACAGACAATGATGTAATGACCCCATTGCAATGTATGACAATTTTCATAAATTTTTCCTTTAATAAAGTGTTTTAATAATTTCATTACCATTTAATTGGATCAAGAAATATTAAGCAAAGTATTCATATCTGATAAGGAGCAGACTTCAGGGAGGTTGGGAAACTAGAAGGAATATTATAGTGGTGATGGGTTTGGTTTTAGAATGTTGAATTCTAGAAATATTATAAACAACTCTATAAACCAGTGTTAAAATAAATTTTAAGTAATATAGAGCTTTCATATTAACCATTGTTCCCAGTCTTGGAATCTATACCAAGAATACGAAACCATTTATTTAAAAAGATATATGCACAACAATGTTCATCACAACACTAGGTTCAATAGTCAAGATATGGAAATAATCCAAATGTTCCATTGCAGATTCATGGTTGTACTAATCTGTATTAAGACTGAGTAAATCCAGTTAAGTATTATATAGTTGTAATAAAAGATAAAATCTTGCTGTACACTGCAGCTTGATGGAACTGGAGAGCATGTTAAGTGAAAAACATGAGAGAAAAAGGCAAGTAACAATCTCTCTCTTTCTCTCTCTCTCTCTCTCTCTCTCTCTCTCTCTCTCTCTCTCTCTTCTGTACTCTATAGAGAAATAAATCAATTGCCAGGCAGGATTTATACTATGATCAGGAGAAATAAAACCAGGGAACATTAAGATAGAACAAAATTTTGGCCTTTGATTTCAAAGCAAATGAGCAAGAAGTTAGTGAAGTGCTAGAAATGACATGAACATAAAGAAGGCTATTGCACACTTTGATGTCTTGAAAATGAAGTGACTACAACAAATCCATGAAAGTTAACACATAACAATTTACTGAAACTGAGGGGTGTGGTTTTAAGCTAGAATGTCCAATATTCATAATCACCTTTAGCGGCTTTGCACAATCCTCTTCCCTTCTAGATCCTAGCATCCCCTGGGTGACTTTAGTGAGAAGCAACCGTTTATTATGACTCTCTTTTCTTCAAATTCCATGGCCTCACAATGATATCACCCATAGTGATATCCTGATATAAACCACCTCAGAAGTTCTCTCAGGCTCAAAAAAGGGCAATTCTTCCCATAGGATATTATAAACTACGAGTGAGTGTTCAATAAAATCATCTTCGAAAACCTATAAAGATCGCCAGGCAGCAGCCTAAGATTGTCAACCAGCAAGTCACTGAATAGAGCCACAGACATAGGTCACAAAGTCACCATGCCAACTTCCTGAAGAACACAACAAGGCATTATGTTCTCCATGGATGAGGGTGGGGGGAGGTGGCTTGGGGGTCACTGGATGTGCTGGATTCCTGGGCCCAGAGTCAGCCATTTGGCCTCATCCACCATTGGGCAGGATCTGAGTGGAGGCTTACAGTAGGACTTGATTAAAAAAAGGGAGCTGGAGGAGCTGAGAACTCTGGACACCCCTGAGACCAAGGAGGACAGCCTGAGCTGATCTGAAGTGATTGCTTGTCCAGTGGGGCCACAGGGACTGTCAAGAAAATGAGCAGCAGTTGTCCTGGGGTACTAAGTCCTGCACTCATCCTGCTACTATTGTTGCCTCCGATGCTGAGTTTAAGGAACTTCCACCACAGACGCCCAAGCTGGTTAGACTTTCACCATCTCAGTCTGGGCTGGAGAAACCTCCACCACAACCATAGCCCCAACAACGGAGGTTTCTACCACCGCCGCAGCCTAGGATCCTTGCTTCAGGAGAAACAGGAAGACACAAAGACCTGCATGGGTGCATTTGACCTCTACCTCATCTTAGATATGTGAGTGGATCTTCACCATGATTGGTACAAGTTGCCTTTTCCTTGTAGTCCATGTAGGCAGCACTTGGGAACCTTTGTGTCTAGAGTGGAATAGCAGGCACAGTTATGGTGAAGAGCCCTGAATCCTTTTTGCACCTGAAACAAATTATACCCCAGATTTGTTCCCTTGGACTTTTTGGGGAAAAAAAGAAGGCTTCTTCTATAGGGAATCCCTTCTACTGGCCTGGATCTGTGATCTTCAGGTTCCTTAAACAGCTGGAGGACTCAGAAAATGCCTTGCTAGCACCTGGTAGCAGTTAGAAGTTGCCCCATGGATTTAAGGTTTTGTTCTTTGGTTTAGTTTGGTTTGGTTTCATTTTTATCCAAATCACTTTACTTTTACTTAAGCTCAGGAAAATTGTTGTGTGGTCTGCTGGGCATTTTCAAATACTGCTGCTAAAGAAGTCATTTGACTTTGACTTTTTTTTCCTTATATCTTCTATGCTTCCTTATTCGACAATCTGCATTTTTCAGACCAGTTTAGTCTTTGGACAAAGCCTAGGCACCTTCTGATCTCAATGAAAAAAAGAGTATGTGGAACAGAAGGCTTGGAAACCACTCAAATTGACTTGCTTTATTTTCAACTCTAGACACTAAGGAATTTTGTTCTTCCAAAGAAAGGGAATTGCATTGGATCATAAATAACATGATCTAACAAATTTGACATTTCAATCCCTCTTCCTTCACTGCACTGGGTCATTCTGAAAGCATCCTGGGATAAGGGGAACTTATTTGCTTATGCAGTCTCCTGGGCAGGAGGCAGGCCTACAGGTTGGATGAAAGTTAGGCTTTTGCCATGCTTTCATTCCAGCATCTCAGGTGGTATTTACTTTCTTTTCATTTATTATTCACTAAAATTATTATCAGAGGAGATATGTGTATACCCAGCCCACCAGCTTCTAAGCAGACCAGAAAAGCTAAAAGCCACCCTAGAGAGAAGGCCCCACTCACTTTCTGTGTAGAGAATTCTGAGATTCTTGTTAGGTGTGGATCATTGATTTTCAGCCCAAACTAGGGGGTGATGACTCTTCTGCTGAATAGTGGAGTTGGGAAATGTGAAAAAATCATAAGAGAATGTTAAGTTAGTCTTTCCAGGCAGGAGTAGGGAGCATCTGCCTATGCCCCTACTCTATTTATAGGCTCAATAGTGGGATCAATAATAGGGCTTTTAAATCTGCATACTTTACATAGTAATCTATTTATTCTTTTCTATCTTTTATTAACCTCTATTTTATTTTCTGTATTGTTGCTGGTAGGGTAAGAGATTTTAATCAATGAAGGAGTAGGGTTCCTCAAGTAGCTTAAGTGAACTAGGAGAATAAAGGCAGCTACTAGAAAAGGTAATCAAGTGCTTCCCATCTTTACCAATCTCAGTCATTCAGAAAGCTTCCAAAGAAAGTTAGTTCTAAAGTGAGTCTAAAATAAGCACCTGCATAATAAAGACCTTATATCTCACTATTCCCACAAGGTGGTTCCTAAGCCAATCCTGGGTTCAACTTGTTCTTCCTAGAATGGGAAATGCTTCACTTGGGAGCATTATAAAGCAAGCTGGAGCAAGGAAATGTTTTTGCATGAAAATGATAACAGTGACTTGGGTGAAGTGTGAATCAAAGAAGGTAGTTTGAGAAACCAGTGCTTTCACCTCTCTGTTAATCCACCTCAGTAACTCAGGGATATGCCTGGGATGGGTCAGGATTGATAAAGTTTACTAAAATAATCTATGCGGCAGGGATGCTCATGTCTCACCAGTCCCAAGAGGCAAAAATCAAGTCAAACCTGTAGTCTACTTGTTCTGCACAATGCAGGAAGGTGATACCTATTAGCCAAGTTCTGAGGGAGCCATGCATTCAGGCTAGAATGTGGAATTGCTCTTTTAAGGAAAGAAAAAATCACTCCTAACCTTGTCACAGGATTTCCAATTTCATTGCCTTCCCTTACAGATAAGAATTCCAGGAGGCAAAATAGTGAAACATAATTTTATTAAAAGAAATTTACATAGAGGGACAGGAGCAATAGCACAGTGGTAGGGCATTTGCCTTGCAAGTGGCCAACCCAGGATGGACCTGGGTTTGATTTCCCACATCTCATATGGTCCCCTGCTAGGAGTGATTTCTGAGCACTGAGCCAGGAGTAACCCCTGAGCGACACCAGGTGTGACCAAAAACAAAACAAAACAACAAAAAAAGGGGCAAATTAGAGAGAAGCAGAGGAGTGCTAAACCCATTCTGAGTTTTTTCTTAGAGAATACCTTAGTAAACTTAATGAGGACTCAACATGGCACTAAAAATATTTGGAAGGGATGATGAGTAAACTTAAAGTGCTTTTCCTATATACTCTGTCAAGGATGTCATATTTCCACTTATAGGAAGCTCAGAAACATGCTTCAGTTGTAAGATACACCATTCACACTTATGGTCATTAAGTGCCAGTACTCATTGCCAAAGGAGTCAAGTGTCCCCTTGGTCAAGAAACTTGACATCACATTGTTGATATAATTAAATTTTCCATGAAAATACTTAAGCTAAAATAAGATTTTTCTTTCCTAACATGTTAGCCCTTTTAAAATTTTTTTAATTCTTTTTCCCCCCAGCAATCATATGGCACAGAGAAAGCAATAGATTTATTGCTTTGCAGTCCTAACTCTAAACAAGTGGACTTTATGACCTGGTTTACATCTCTCAACCCTTCTAATCCTTTTTCATCTGTTAAAAGGGATAAATGGTGCCTACTTGGTAGGATAAATTTAATGAATGAATGAGCTATGCGCATTGTTTTGATGTAAGGAGAACCAAAATATCTAGGAAATCTAATTGATCATGCAACTTGTTCACCATTTGGTGAACTACTATCATATTTTCTATTTCTAGGAAGATCTCACTGTGCTGGGCTTGCTAGACACCCAAAGCAGCAGCCCTCATTTTTAAATAATATTTTTATTTAAGCACTGTGATTACAAACATAATTGTAGTTAGGTTTCAGTCATAAAAAGAACACTCACTTGGGGCCAAAGAGATAGCATGGAGGTAGGGAGTTTGTCTTGCATGCAGAAGGATAGTTGTTCGAATCCCAGTATCCCATATGATCCCCCAATCCTGCCAGGAGCTATTTCTGAGTGTAGAGCCAGGAATAACCCCTGAACGCTGCCTGGTGTGACCCAAAAACCAAAACCAAAAAAAAAAAAAAACCAAAAAAAAAACACCGCCCTTTTACCAGTGCAACATTCCCATCACCAATACTCCCATCTCACTCTTCCTTCCCACTCTCGCCTGTATTCAAGACAGGCTTTCTACTTCCCTCATTTATTGACATTCTTATGATAGTTCTCAGTGTAGTTATTTCTCTAACTGCATTCACTACTCTTAGTGGTGAGCTTCATATCATGAGCAGGTCCTTCCAGCTCTCATTTCTGGGAATTATTTCAATAATGTCTTTTATTTCTATTAAAACCCATAGATGAGTGAGACTATTCTGTGCCTGTGTGTCTCTCTCTGACTTATTTCACTCAGCATAGTAGATCCTATGTTCAGCCATGTATAGGAAAATTTCATGACTTCATCTCTCCTGGCGGGGAAGCCCTCATTTTGGCTGTACCTGACAGAGCAATTCTCAAAACAATGGGCAGGATGGCAGCCCATTTGGCTCTTAAACTGAGCAAATCACCTGATCCCCCAGTAAGGGATCTAGATCTGGCATGAGGAAAACTACCTGACACTCTGCATTAGCAGGGAGGTATATGAAGGTCAGGCAAAAATTGTCCTGATCTGGGGCCGGACGGATGCTGGAGGTAAGGTGTCTGCCTTGCCTGCACTAGCCTAGGATGGACCGCGGTTCGATTCCCCCGGTTCCCATATGGTCCCCCAAGCCAGGAGCAACTTTTGAGCGCATAGCCAGGAGTAACCCCTGAGCATCACCGGGTGTGGCCCAAAAACCAAAACAAAACAAAAAAAAAGTCCTGATCAGGATTGCTACTTGTGGCTTTAAGATTACACAGTGAGACTTGCCTGCTGGATTGCAGTTCAGCCCTTAGGTAGTGTTCTGCAGAGAATCTAAATATCCCTGCAAATAAGAACCCAGCTCAGGGCTGGTCTGTGGGCTTAGGTCACTTCAGGACTGGGTGAATTCACATATTCCTGTTCTATTAAGTTTTTCTAATCTAGCTTGAACCCTGCTCTGGCCTCCCACATCTGGAAGTACAGCATCAGCATTATCAAAACAAGCATTTGATACATATAAGTAAGATACAATGCTAAAATATAACAGGTTCAGTGTCACTCTTCTTCCCAGCCAATATTCGGTGCAGCAGTTTTCAAACCTATTGTTAGGATTACAGTCCCCAGAAGCTGAGTCATGATGTCATGGATACACATCTCAGGCGCATCAACTGGAATCAGCCTCTGGTGGGCTGTCAATGCTGTTCACTTCAGATGAAGACAGTCTTTCCTCTGTGTTCAGTGCTTCTTGAATAATCCACTACTCAGGGTCTAAGCTGCCTTGGTGTATGGGTGACAGTCTGGGAAATGATCCAGATTCCACCACTTCCTCATGAGTTGAATATCTGGGCAGGAGAGAATTGGTTCACCCTCCTCTACTGATAAGTAGGTGGCTAGACTGGGGCTACTGATCCCTTCAAAGTGCATCAGCAGGCAGGGAGCAGGTGCTACATTCCCCTTAAATATCTATCAAACCACCAGTTTCTAATGAGGTTCATACTCAATATCTAATGAACAGTAACAGATGAAGAGCAGTTGAAATTTGGGGGCTGGGCAGTGGCGCTGGAGGTAAGGTTCCTGCCTTGCCTGCGCTAGCCTAGGATGGACCACAGTTAGATCCCCCAGTTTTCCATATGGTCCCCCGTGCCTGCCAGGAGCGACTTCTGAGCACATAGCCAGGAGTAACCCCTGAGCGTCACCGGGTGTGGCCCAAAAACAAAAACAAAAAAAAATGTTAGCAATCTATAACAAGAAACAAGAGGTGACACATGAAGATTTCCTCAAGCTTCTGCTGTGCATATAGTAACCAGTTTCCAGAGGTAGCTAAAACAATGCTGAAATCTTCTCTTTTCTTGGTTCAACCAGAGATGGGAAGGGCCTAGACTGGCTCTCACCACAAGCCAAATTAGTGCAGGTTGGGTAGAACCACCAAATGAAAGAACTGCAATCTGGCCAACTTTCAGCTCCCCCCAGGAACTAGGTCATTATCATCAGTAAAATTAAGTTTCATTTGAATTTTTCAATTTAAATCAACCACATTACAATTGTTCAATTATTTCTATAGATCTTGAATTTAATTTATACAGAAAGCAAGTTAATGAAATATGGGAGGTTTTTTCTCCACATTTACTGGTATCTACCAAATAATCATGGGTATGGGTTAAATTTACTTCTAACAATATTGCCAATCATTTTGCATAGACAATAAGAACTACAGGGGCCCTGGAGATAGCATGGAGGTAAGGCGTTTGCCTTCCATGCAGAAGGTCATGGGTTCAAATCCCGGTGCCCCATATGGTCCCCCGTGCCTGCCAGGAGCAATTTCTGAGCATGGAGCCAGGAGTAACCCCTGAGCACTGCCGGGTGTGGCCCAAAAACCAAAAAATAAAAAATAAATAAATAAGAACTACACAGATTCCTTTTATCTAAAACTTACATTAAGCTTAATTGGATTCTCTGGGCTCAGGAGTGAAGGGTAGAGCAGAATGACCTGGGGAAATGGCACAGCAATTTTCTCTTGAGCTAGAAATCTTCTCCAATGTAGGCCTCAGGCCAGTTTGTTTTAGGTTTTCCAACCCCATTGTCAGTTACTTTTCTTCTTTTGGGTAAAAGACTGTTGTTCCAAGACCTCACTCTTAATCACTTACAATTCTTGTAGGCTCTTAGACTCTCTCATGTGGAATCCAGGATAAAATAATACCTACCCAGGTGGTCTATTCAAGATTCTTAGTGAGGCCTTCCTTTAAGTTAAGTTAGTTAACTAAGTTAAGTTAGTATGACAAATGTCTAGAATTTTAAGATAATTTACCATCAGGATTCACTATAACACTAGAATTTTATAGTTGACTAATTTCCAGATTATTTATTGCAAGGCAGAGCATCATCTATCTGCCTTCCTTGGT